>LR752407.1:0-27527 GCA_902729485.2 Mus minutoides | reverse complement strand
TTTTTAAAAATTGAAAAAGCTCACAGCATACATTACAGATCAAATTAAATATTGAATGTTAAATATTAAAAGAAAAGTACATTTTATTATGAGATATCACAATTTTAGTCATTCAAGCATTTATTTAAAATGACGGTATATACACATACACGTACATGTACACATACATGTACATATAGAGAAAGCAAACTTTTTAAGTCTTTGGAGACAGACATCCATAAGCCCAGAAATACAGGCACCCTCTGGAAGCTGAAAATGACTCCCAACTGAAAGAGAGCAAGGAAGACGAGTCCTTCCAGTGCTGGTGTCTAAAGCGACTACACACTAGCTGAGGCTAAGAACACACTCTCTCCCAGAAATTTCAGTTTTCAGTATCCTCTGGGGGTACATTGTGTGAAAGTCTCTCTCCTCCTGGCCATATACCCATAAGATGCTCCACCATGCCACAAGGACACATGTTCTACTATGTTCATAGCAGCCTTATTTGTAATAGCTAGAAACTGAAAACACCCAGACATCCCTCAACCAAAGAATATATACATAAATTGTGGTTCATTTACACAATGGAATACTATTTAGAGCTACTAAATATGAGGACATCATGAGTTTTTCAGGAAAAAAAAAAAGATGGAACTAGAAATAGCATCCAGAGTGAGGTAACACAGACCCAAAATGATGTGCATAGTATGTACTCACTGATAAGTGTCTCTGTATTGTCGACTGTTGATTGCTGTGCCAGCGGAGAGCTAATTACTAATGAATCTTGGTATTGTTGTTCTTGTGACCAATAACCAGGTTTTCAGTTTTGTAAACATTCTCCTTTCTTACTAGATGATTACCTTTAATAAAGATCTGATTGCCAACAGCTCAGCAAGAACTGAGGTAAAAACTTCTGTGGACAGTCTCTGGGAGAAGGCAGGTGTAGGGGATCCTCCAGCAGGACATGGAGGTTGTGAAAAAAAAGCAGAAAAGTGAAGAACTAGCCTTGTGGTAGGTTGTAGGCTAGTTATTCAGGTTAAAGCTAGATGGAGCTAGCTCAGAGTCTGCCCAGGTAAAGACCTAAGCTGCAGTTTTGTAAACATTCATCTTCCCTACAAGCTGATTGTCTTTAATGAAGAGCTACCATTATTTAACCACTGGCAAGTCTAGAAAGTCCTGCTATAGTATTTACAGCAGAGAACGCAGCTGAGCCTACTGGAAGCTGACCTGAAGAATGTGAGTTCATAAGTTTTGTTGTTTTGGGTCATTAAATATATGGTCATTTATCATGGCCACAATAGAAAATTAACTCAAGTTGCTAATGTAAATGGCTTCCTCTGAGCTTCGTCAAACATTGTTAGTGACTCTCAGGAAACAAAATGCGTCCCAAAAGAGAAAGTGGGAAATTAGAAAGTTGCTTTAATGGATATGGAACCCTCCAGAGAGGGATGGCAAATCCCTGTCTCTTCAGCATGTGCCCTTTGAGTTCATTACAAGTACAATGTTTGGGCATGGCTAATGTTTTATGTATTGGCTAATCAAACCAGTGTGTTAGCACCCAAAAGATAATGATGGCTGTGTGAGTGGCTTTACTACTTTAATGGCAGTGTTTCTAATCATGCAATGTTTTAGCCACTCTCAAACACTACAGATGGGAGTACACATCATTACAATGCTTTAGAAAACATTTGGATAGTGTACATTACTAAAAATCTTTTGTTTTATAAATATATTCATATACATTTGCAAAGATCTATATATGGGCTTAAATTATTCATGATATTGTTAAACATTTGACAAACAATATATTTAACAGTGTAAATTAACTCTGTTTATAGTCATGGGGAGAGTATTATACAATTAGTAAATTTATGTTCCTAATATTTCCTTAAACAATACCAGCATTGATAACATCAACAGCATAATATTCAGTTAACATAGACTAATTTACAATTATTTAAAAACCAACATATTTCTGTAGATATAGACATGTATCTACAAAACAGGATGTGTTAAATGGGTTAGTCACCTTACACCTTCTAGACTGAACTATAGTTGGGAAGAGCACATTCTAAACAAAGAGTGGGATGCTAAAAACACAGTCCATCCAAAGATCACAAATTGTCATCACAACTACCACCTTCAATGAAACAATATTCTCTCACATGAGCCTCCTTCTCATACAATCTCCTCTTCTTCTCTTCTGTCTATTTATTACTCCCCTTTGCCTCTCTCTCTCTCTTTCTCTCTCTCTCTCTCTCTCTCTCTCTCTCTCTCTCACACACACACACACACACACACACCTGTCTATCTACCCCTCTCCATCTCCCTCTCCCTCTCCCTCTCCCTCTCCCTCTCCCTCTCCCTTTCCCTCTCTTCCCTCCCTGACAAAGACTACATTTTTATGGCCACCTGTGTTATTCAGAATAACTCCCATAATTTGATCACATCGCTGAACATTTGTCCAGGTAATGCAATATCTCTATGGGTTTCAGAAATTAAGGCATGGTGTCTCTCGTGGTATCAAGGTAGCCATTCTGTAGCCTAGTAGAGAAGATGTATCTCCATATCCTCAGTCTTCTGCTGTTATGATCTTTTACCAAATTTCTTATCCCTCCCAAACCACTTAACATGACAGTTTTTTTGTTTTTTTGTTTTTTTGTTTTTTTGTTTTTTTTTTTTTGCAGAATTTAGAACTGTTAAAATTTTACTATAGATATACAGACAGCTATAAAAAAGGAATTACATTTAGGGATTGTGTCCATGTGAGGCTTTGTGATATCAAGATCTGATACTGTAAACCAGAAAACTCGTGGCCCAAGGTCCAAATTGGATTCACTGGAAGTCTACAGACACATTTCCTACTTGTTCAGAAGAGACAATTTTGCTCTCAATCAACTGGATGGAAATCAATCATGGAGTAATCTGCATCACTCAAAGCACATGGATTTAAATGGTTAAACATGACAGTTTTTAATGGGCTGTTTTGTTTTGTTTTGTTTTTACCTAGACCCTGCCAACTGGAGGCAGTTCAAATAGATGTTCACTCAACAATGCCATCAACTGCAGACCACTTTGGGTACCATTCTAGTAAAGGGAGATCTAAACTGATGGGTCCCTGAGAGATGATCATACTGGGACATTCATGGAACTGAACATTATAAAGCTAAACATTGTATGAATGATGACACGTGTGGGTTAAACTAAATGATTCCTCTGCAATTGTCTTCCCACCACACAGATTCACCTTCAATGAGTGAGAGGAGTTGACAGACTCTGGGTCAGATCTTCAAGCCCCATCTCCACTGTGCTTCTTGGTACAATCTTCTCTCCTTGCTTATGAAGCCTCAGGCTGAGATTTCCCTCACTGTGTGTAGCTGTCTTGTTCCTTTACAGTTATTTAACACAGCAGTCTTTTCTCTTTTCTTGGGTCACGTTTGCCCGGATGGCTTGTGGCCAAAAGGACCCAGGGACCTTTCCTCTCTGGAAAGTTTAGGGCTCATTCTTTAATCATGCCCTCTCCTTAAACCCAAGAGTCTAATTTACATGCTGCCAGTCTGTTTTAATTAATCTAATCCCTCGAGGACTCTCCCAGCTGATGTTTCTCCAAGGGTTAGTTTCTCATTTTTTGATATTTCCCTCAGATCTACCCAGTCTCAACTCTGTAAAGAGTGTAGCCTTTGGGAACTAAATCCAGAAAAGCTCTTTTCACCTGTTATTTTTTTCTCCTTCTTGCATTCCCTCTTCACTCAAAAGAGATTGAACAGGTTCTTTGAATAGAGAAAAAAATTACCAAGGAAAAAGAAAGTTTGAAAATAGTTCAAAAATATTTGCTTTCTTACTCTTTACTGCCCATACAATGATCAACATTCTCAATTCTATATTTCACATTTTATTCATTTATTTTGTGTAGATGAGAGGGGAATGCATGTGTCATAATACACATGTAAAAGTTGGAGAACAGCTTACAAGAGTCAGCTCTCTCCTTCCACCATGGGGCTCTATGGATTGAAATCACACCATCATGTTTGGGGACCCCACCTATATCCACTGAGCCATTTGGATAGCCCATGGTCAGCATTCTGATAAAGGATGCAACTTAGAATTGAAAAAAAATGAAAATGCAATATGAATTTAAAAAAAAAAACCAGATGAAAGTTTTACCTTAACAAAAATACTTGTTTCCTCCTTGTACTCGCAGGGCATGAGAAACAAAGCAAGCAAGTGGGTACCTCTGTGAACATCACATACTCTAGTTAGCCAAACAGCACAAGTAAAATTAGAGCACTCTTTTCATGTTCACCAATGAAGAACTTAATACATGGGTCATTTGGCCAAGTCACACAGTACTATATGGGGAACAAAAGACACAACCCAAATCAGTTCCTAAGATTGTTAGGTTCTTTGTTCAGCCAGGAGATCAAATGGCATCAATGGCTTCATAGAGATTGATCACAATGAAACACTTATCTCTATATCTAATCTGCATAGATTTCTATACTTCTATACTCATCATGTGTGTTTGTGTGTGTGTATCTGTGTGTATCTCTGTGTATCTCTGTGTGTGTGTGTGTGTGTGTGTGTGTGTGTGTGTGTGTGTGTATCTGTGTGTGCATTATATTCCTTCAGAACACAGAAGATTCAGCCATTCTCAACACATTCCTTCAGGGCTCTAGGGAATCTCAAATTTTAAATAGAGCCCTCAAGATATTTATAACACATGATATGTCAAAGTCAAACCACAGGCAGACTAAAATATTCTGTTCAGTAAATTTCAACTTGTATATACCTTGTCTACTGTTTCATAGATTCACATATGTGAATCTGTGCTTGCACTTATATCCCATAACCAAGATATAGATAGATAGATAGATAGATAGATAGATAGATAGATAGATAGATAGATAGATAGATGCGTGTGTGTGTGTGTGTGTGTGTGTGTGTGTGTTTTAAAGACCTGAGAACTCCAATGTCTAAAGCATTCTGGTTCCAAATATTTAAGAAAGTAGATACTAAACCTTTATTTTTCTTTGGCAGTGCACAAGTGTTTCACATGTATCATTATTTTAATCTGCATACTCACTTTGAGACAAGACCATAGGAAAGCTACACTGAATAAATTATTTTCCCAAACACTTTATGTTTCACATTAATGAGGTTTGAGAAAACAGGGTGTTGTTTGTCCAAATTAGTTGATCAACTTAGATTTTAAAAGAATATACAAGTTCAGATGGATAGTTTAGCAGGTAAAGGTACCTACCACCAAGACTGAAGACCTCAATTTCATCCCTGAGGCTCACATACTAGAAGAAGATAACTGACTCCTACAAGTTTTCCTCTGATTTTCTGCAGGGATGTCTTAAGTGTGTATGTGTACATGCATACATGCACATGTGCATATACACACTCATACAAAAAACATGCATCACCTTTAATTCATGGAATTCATATATTAAAGATCAGATTCAGTTGGTGTAAGTAAAAGCCAACAAAGATTCTTGGAAGGATTCAGTGAGATATCGGGCTGGAGTTTCTCCTCGGCTGCTCAGTCACTATATTTACTCAGAATTAAATTTAAAAGCAGCGAAACTTAAGTAATATTTTGAATGGCTTCCATCCACTGAAGAAAACTTTCTAGCTGCCACAGTAGTATAACAGTGATCCTAGGTAAGGTTTGTACATTTAGTTCCATTGGATTCACCAATTTAGAATGAAGATTTGCAATCCATGAGGGGGAGGTTATTTATGATAATGAATTAGCCAACTGACTTGAGGCATGACTTCACAGAATGCCTATAGAGAGAATATTCCAATGGCTACACAGAATGTCTAGAGGGAGAGAATACTGTCATGGCTACATAATATTCAACTTTGCCATACTATTTAAATTTTTATGTGTAAAGTAAAATTAAATGTCTGTACCCATAGACAATGAGAAATTAGTGATTTGCAAGTAAAGCCTCTGTAAGAATGTGAATAACAAATTAAGCTTTGGATGAATCTAGCAGTTATAGTGAACAAAAGATTTATATTCCACACTTGATTTCTGGACCTTGGAAATCTGATGAGGAATATGATAGCTACATTTACCTACTTCAGAGAAGTTGATATTATTCACAAACTCAGAAGGAGACACAAACAAGAAACCAATAAATGTTTTAAGGCAATCCTATTTATATCAGGAAAAAGAAAACAAACATGGTGGTTAAGGTGGCTGCTTGTGGGGGCAGCCCACACAAAAGAATAAGCTGTGTCTGTCTGTAGAGCAATCAAGAAGATACATAAAGCATGACAATGAGACATACATATCAAAAAGAGGTCACAGTGTCAGAATATTCCAACAAAGAAGGTGAATATGTCAAAGACCCAGAGTACCTGAAGCCAATTAGAACCTGGCATAAAACAGAATTTAGATCTCACTGAAAGAACAAAGGAAAAATGCTGAGGGTTATACGTGGTTATTTCATCCTTTTCTTTAATTGCTTTAGGCTCTGTGATAGAGCAGAAAACAGAAAAAAAAATGAGAAGGGAAAGAGGAAAACCACTGCAGTTTTCCCAATAAGAGATGAAGAGGAGTTGGGTTAGAATGATGGCAACAGATACATATATGAATAAATAGAATTGCAGCATGTCTTAGAAGTAACAAT
Organism: Mus minutoides; assembly: GCA_902729485.2. NCBI lineage: Eukaryota > Metazoa > Chordata > Mammalia > Rodentia > Muridae > Mus > Mus minutoides. Next base: position 20,901 of record LR752407.1, on the reverse strand, counting down.
GAGAATAAATGATAGCAACAGTCATGAATCTGTAAAAGAATTATCATGCTTTCTGTATGTAGAAAATGTGTCTAACAGAATTTTAAACTTATGTCAATAAGTCAGACTGCCATGTGGACATTGCAATATGAGTTGTGACTGTGTAAACAACTCACATTTAATTCAATGCTTCCCATGTCAACATCCAATGGAACACCCTAACATGTTCAATGCGTATCTACTGTGAGCTTCCTACATGAAGCGTCTCTGTTTTGTTATATTTGGCTCTCATGAATTGCCAAAGTTTTCATTTTGTATTTTCTTTCTGCCATTCCTTTTTCCCTTCGGCAGGCTCAGAAGGGAGATCAGTTCAGGATAATGTGTTACTTTCTGGCTTTCTTCTTGAAACAAGCCTGTTTGTTTTCTTGCCATACTCTCCAAAAGGGAGATTGCTTTTCTGAAATGTGTGAACTTTCGATTGAGAAAGGGAAGTTGAATTCTTATTTATCTAACCTGCTTACTCACATGAGAAAATCAGGATTACAGGATTAGCATTTTAGAGAATGTTGATCTCCACTTGTAGTGCAGTTTTTGCTGTAAGGGGGAACCTTCCCAGACAGAATATTTTTTTCCAGTGCTGCTAAAACTCCAGTCTTTCTAACCAAGCAATGTTTCAGAACTTGGCAGTATAGTTCCCTTAAACACATTCTTCTTCCCCAAAATCTCTGAGTGATAGGCATTCCCACTGCTGCAGGGTTTATAACCACATTGTTGAAATGTATTAGGAAGATATTCTCTGGGACAGAAGTGAGGTTTTCCAAATCATATCCAGGTAAGGTGTATCACTCCAATATCCTACATCCAGATAGTCTAAAGAATGCAAATTTTGCTTTTGCCTTCCTGTTCCCAAGCTCTTCCCATTCCCCTCCCCCCTCCCTACATGTGCTCATTGACAGAATCTATTCTTCACTTCTCTCTCTCTCTCTCTCTCTCTCTCTCTCTCTCTCTCTCTCTCCCTCCCTCCCTCTCTGTCTCCCTCCCTCCATCCCTCCCTCTCTGTCTCCCTCCCTCCCTCCCTCCCTCCCTCACACTACTACCTTCTTAACTCCCCTCTCCATGGCTTGAATAAAGGTAATTCTATACAAAAAAAAAAGGAATGCAAATTTTAACATTGTGTACAGTTAGGAGAAGCTTTAGACTTGCAGAGAATGACCTAGGAGTGTTGATGAAATGGTACAAAGTTCCAAATGAAGACAAGATGGAAAAAGTGAGCCAGTTCCCTTGGGTAAAAGCATTGCTGTAACAAGCCAGCCTTCTTAGAGACTCTCAGTCCAGTTTCACATCTTTTTCTGAAAAGATTTCCAAAATACTGTTATAGATGGCCAATATTTTTAGGCTGACATTTTAGATAGGTAGATAGATAGATAGATAGATAGATAGATAGATAGATAGTGTCCAAGGTGACTAGCCCTGTACCTTAGTAAAACATTTGTAGAAGGAGGCTGACAAGAATAAGTAAATAAAAGAGAAAGGGAATTTTTCATAGATGTTCATTATTTTTTGTTGCCCTGGAGCCTCTATTTTTCCAGCATTAAACAATTTTCATTTCATTAGTCATAAAGAGAAGATCAAATATGATGGTTGATTGCAAAGTATCTTAAGAAGCAGCTAATAGAGTAGGGAAGAACTAAGGTAGCATCGCACGTACTAGAAGTAATCAGTCAGCCCTGGATATCATGTGATAATCTTCAGCTCACTTCTTAAACCACAAAGGTGGTATATTTGTTTCTCCATGTTACCAAAACCATAAATTCCCAAGGGTATAGTTATAACACAAAGTCATGTTTAACTTACTCATGTCAATATTCTTCATGAATGGGAAGGAGGTTGTCAACTGTTGTAATTACTAGATGATGTGAAATAGGGTGGATCACTAACAAAGCTTAGCTGCAGCTTTGAAATCCTCCACCTTCAGTCCCTAAGTCCTTCCAACTCTTAATATTGGCAGTTGTGTTTATATAAGAGGCTTATAAATAATTACCCAAAGCTTACAAAGGCTACACAGATAACTGCGGCACTTTGACTTACTCATTATTCCTCCCTGAATGATATATGCAAATTGTCAGTGGGACAGCAGAGACTGGATTAGAAAGGAAGTTCTGTGATTTTCTGTCCTCCCATCTTTCCATCCTTATAATTAGCATCAAGCCAAACATTTCCATGCCCAGCAGTATACTGGGTAATGTTTTGTAACCAAACTCTCCCAAAAATCAAGCAACCCTTATTGGTAGTACTTGACAATGTTTTGCTTCCAATTCTCTCAACAAGACCAATTTCAAGCTCCCAACACGATACCACTGATCATGGAACTGGGACAAGATATGCACGATCAACCCAGAGGTACCCTTGCACATCACCCACCGTGTCTTATTTTCAGGCAACAGGAACACTGAGAACAATAAAGATGAGGATGAGAGCCCAAATTATTAGCTACCACATTGCTTGCTATTAACATTTTGCCACAATTCTTACATGAAGGCCACTTTCACAGCTTATGCAATAAAAACTATTAACCCCTAGGTAATGCTGTCACACTGTGACTAGCTATGAAAAGCATGCTTTGTACATAATTTTTAAAAGTTCATAGGGATAGAAACTCATTTTAAGCATTTTGACACTGCATAAATTATATAGCCTGAAAATTTGGAATCTTTATTGGATTAAGAGAGGCCATTTACTACCAGGTGTGGTATATAAGTAATAATGAACAATCAGTGGGAAACACTGGGTTATTTTGCCCTTTTATAAATGTAACTGCTATGTAAGAAGCTTGCCATATTTGAACCTTTCCCCTAATAGTCTTTGCCAAACACCTTGACAGTTCTCCTGGTCTATTGAAAACAGCAACTCTAATCCTTAACAAAGCTAGGATATTGCACCTTTCCAACAACTCATGTTCAATTACTACTGAGTGTAATGATATATCATCTCCAGTAGGTACTTGCTTGCCTTTGCATGGCTCAGAGATCAATTTCCTACATCAGCCAGAGAAGTAAAATTGTTCCTGAAAGAATATTCACTCCACTGTTTACCTTGCCTGAAAATGTATGCTCTTTTCTAGCTTCAAAAAGTAAAAGGCAAAGGAAATTCATCTGGGGGAAGTGATTCCATGACTCAGCATTTTAATAATTTTTTTTATACATATTATTTCTAGCCAGTGTACATAACCACATCACCTCTGATTTTCTTCCTACCTCTGGGTCCTTCTGTCAATGTCAAAAACCTAGCCACGTGGTGCTATTCAAGTATAAATGGACTCAAATTAAATGAAATTAAAATTTCATTTCCTAGCTACCTAAAATCATATTTCCAAGTGATCATTTGACACAGATGATTAGCGGCTGCCATGTTGGACTAAGCAGACATCAATCATTTCCATCAATGCAAGTGTTCCTCTAGATAGCAGTGGCTGAGTTGGTTCAGCTCTGCTGTACAGAGAACTATAAAACAAAGAAAAGAGGCAGAGCAAAAGAAATTGTCACTTGCGTAAATCTGCTACTATGTTCAGAAGCTAAGAACATCTCAATCTTGATGAGCAGAGCCTGGTATTCTTGAGGGAATATGCAATGCTTTCCTTTCATAATTTAAATGAGGAAACATGCATCAACCCATGTTTAACATTAACTCCCAAGTATCGTGTGTGTGTGTGTGTGTGTGTGTGTGTGTGTGTGTCAGTGGGATAAGTAAGACTCTAGAAAACCAGCATTGATTTCTTCCCTCTTTTTACAGTTCTCCTTGACCTTGGTAGGTCAGAAATATTACAACCAGCCCTGCTTTAGCGTTTCACTGAAAATTCTCCACATCCTCCCTAATCCCTCAGCAGCCAGATGTTTCTTCTTCAAAACCTTGCCTCTATCCAGCTGAAAGGCAAAGGGTATTCTTAGAACCTCCTCTCTTGGGATATTAGTAGAGCTTTGCTTCTCTGACAAGGCACTATTGCCTGAAGTAAAACATTCCTGCTGGAGTTATCTCTGGTTCATCCCTTCCATACTTAGGCCTTTTGTGCCTGGCCCTTTTCAACTGAAGCTCTTTGTTGTCTGGCTCCAACTTGCCCTGTCAACAAGGGATGTAGCCTCTCCATCTGCCTCTGAGAATGCCTGCTCACAGTCATCTCTAAAAAGGGCCCTTCCTCCAAAGCTCATGGTGCCTTACCTAAGATAGAACCATGAGTACCACCGAGTTCTTTTTTTTTTAACTTTAAAAATTGTCATGTACTTTTATTGTTCTTTCTAATGGTTCTTCTCTATTTTATGTCCAGTTTCTCTTTTTTCCAATTTTTATTAGACATTTTCTTCATTTACATTTCAAATGCTATCACAAAAGTCCCCTATATACTCACCCACACCCTGCCCTGCTCCCCTACCCACCCACTCCCACTTCGTGGTCCTGGCAATCCCCTGTAGTGGGGCATATAAAGTTTGCAAGACCAAGGGGACTATCTTCCCAATAATGGCCGACCAGGCCATCTTCTGCTACATATGCAGTTAGAGACACAAGCTGTTCCACCTATAGGGTTGGAGAACCCTTCAGCTCCTTGGGTACTTTCTCTAGCTCCTCCATTGGGAACCCTGTGTTCCATCTAATAGCTGACTGTGAGCATCCACTTCTTTGATTGCCAGGCACTGGCATAGCCTCACACAACATATATCAGGGCCCTTTCAGCAAAAATATTGCTGGCATATGCAAAAGTGTCTGCAATTGGTGGTTGATTATGAGATGGATCCCTGGCTACAGCAGTCACTGGTTGGTTCATTCTTTTGTCTCAGCTCCACACTTGATCTCTGTAACTCCTTCCATATGTGTTTTGTTCCTAATTCTAAGAAGGGGCGAAGTGTCCACACTTTGGTCTTCATTCTTCTTGAGTTTCATGTGTTTTGCAAATTGTATCTTGGGTATTCTAGGTTTCTGGACTAATATCCACTCATCAGTGAGTACATATTATGTGAGTTCTTTTGTGATTGGGTTACCTCACTCAAGATGATACCCTCCATTTACATCCATTTGCCTAGGAATTTCATAAATTCATTGTTTTAACAGCTGAGTAGTACTCCATTGTGTAAATGTACCACATTTTCTGTATCCATTCCTCTGTTGAGGGACATCTGGGTTCTTTCCAGCTTCTGACTATTCTAAATAAGGCTGCTATGAACATAGTGGAGCATGTGTCCTTATTATCAGTTGGAACATCTTCTGGATATATGCCCAGGAGAGGTATTGCGGGATCCTCCAGTAGTACTATGTCCAATTTTTTGAGCAACCTCCAGACTGATATGCAGAGTGGTTGTATAAACTTGCAATCCCATCAGCAATGGAGGAGTGTTCCTCTTTCTCCACATCCTCTCCAGCATCTGCTGTCACCTGAATTTTTGATCTTAGCCATTCTGACTGGTATGAGGTAGAATATCAGGGTTGTTTTGATTTGCATTTCCCTGATGATTAAGGATGTTGAACATTTTTTCAAGTGCTTCTCAGCTTTTCGGTATTCCTCAGTTGAGAATTCTTTGTTTAGCTCTGTGCCCCTTTTTAATGGGGATATTTGATTTTTCTGGTGTCCACCTTCTTGAGCTCTTTATATACATTGGATATTAGTCCCATATCTGATTTGGGTTGTTAAAGATCCTTTCCCAATATGTTGGTGGCCGTTTTGTCTTATTGACAGTATCTTTTGCTTTACAGAAGCTTTGCAACTTTATGAGGTCCCATTTGTCAATTCTCGATCTTACAGCACAAGCCATTGCTGTTCTATTCAGGAATTTTTCCCCAGTGCCCTTATCTTCGAGGCTTTTCCCACTTTCTCCTCTATAAGTTTCAGTGTCGCTGGTTTTATGTGGAGTTCATTAAACCACTTAGACTTGACCTTAGTACAAGGAGATAAGAATGGATCAATTCCCAATCTTTTACATGATAACTGCCAGTTGTGCCAGCACGATTTGTTGAAAATGCTGTCTTTTTTCCACTGGATGGTTTTAGCTCCCTTGTCAAAGATCAAGTGACCATAGGTGTGTGGGTTCATTTCTGGGTCTTCAATCCTATTCCATTGATCTACCTGTCTGTCGCTGTACCAGTACCATGCAGTTTTTATTACAATTGCTCTGTAGTACAGCTTGAGGTCAGGAATGGTAATTCCACCAGAGAAAGAGATGATTAGAGAGGCATTGACAACAGTTCTTAACTTGCTTTGCTTAAACTGTAAGGAAATCATGAGATTTGAATGATGTTTCCTGGTCATATTTCACCTTTCCCTGCTTTAGTTACTGCATTTGATATCGTTTAGTTTTTGTCTCGTACACTTTCCAACCAAATTCTAAAGTATTGTGTCCTAATTTTTGAGTCCTATAGTCATTGTCATGATTTAAAAAAAAATAGCTCCAATTACTCAGTAAGTGTTTAAAAGAAATTCTATTTTTTCCCAAAGTCATGTGTCTTGACATTTTGGGGCTGTTGTTTGCTAGTGTATAGTTTGCTGGATGGTGATAGCACTAGACTGTTTTTCTGCCGGAGTTTGAAAAAACAACGTATATGCACTTTCTGTCCTAGATAAGCTAAGCAAAAACAGCATTTAGTGACATGTTACTCGAACTTCTACAGGGGTCAGAAAGAAACTACAAGCAACTTTCATTTCTTCTCCCCTATTTGTTCTGTCATCTGTAAAATTTAGCTGCAGTAAAGAGGCACCTTTTCCCCATTCATCACTGTAAGTTAGGGAATAATTTTATTGCTGTGAATGTATTTGGCAGTTCTCCCATCTCAAAGTAGAAGATGGTAAGCTGACCTATTTTTCTCATAAGATGTATGCTTCTGTATCCTCAGCCAATATTCCTTAGTCTGCTGAAATACATTAAAGAGTGGAAAATGTGAATAGACTTGCCTAGCTGTGTCACAGAAGTGGATTGAACCATAAGGCATATAGGATATAACTCACACATAGTATAGTAAATAACTTCAGAAATAGACACTTCTTTTCTGGGAAGTAGAACTTTAAAATAAACCTGAGGCTACAAGCCAACTAATGATCAAGTCAAACTAGAAGCTGCATCCCACTTAGTGGCCAACACAGACAAACAATAAATCCTTTGTATAAGTTTATAAGTGTACAGGGAAATGGGCACTAAGTAAGCTTAAGGCAGGATTTCCAAGTATTTGAAACCTACATTGATACAATGTAAGTAAAAAACAAGTTTCATTGTACAAATTCCATTGTATAAGTTTCCCCCTTTTATAAAAACAAATTTAAAAAAGGAATCATAACCATTATAACATGCCTTAGAACAGACTAAATTCTACATATGTGTACGTCTGTATGTCTGCCTGTCTGCCTGCCTGTTCTTATTGATGCTTTCCTACTATACAGTATGCAATAGATTCTTTTAAATGGATCTTCACAAAGAATTTTCAATGTATCATCTATCATCTCACCCGACACAGCAGTCTTGATGAGAAGATACTATAGTATCACAGAAACTGAAGCTAGCCAGGAAGTCAGGAAAGGGAGCCTTGGTGGAAGATACAGTAAACCGCAGTGCCATCCCCAGCATCCTCTATACATCAAATCAGTATTAGCCAAGTAATTGACAATTCCTAAGGATTCGGTCCCGTTGAACTCAACCATCCTTCATTCACTATCACAGCACTTCTTTTCTTCATAATTCTGCTCAAGATAGAATACTTTATTGACCCAACTGTGCATTTACTTGCTTGTTGTCTCTCTAATCCTACTAAAATGTCAACAACATAAAGAGATCCTTGACTGCCTGAATCCCTACTCAACTGTCTAGCATATGACAAGCACTCTGTAACACTTGAATGAACAAATGAATCAACAGACAACCATGAACTCAGGCAGAGCATGGTGGATCACTATCTTTCACTTGTTTTCTGTCTGTGCATATCATTGGGTAATACAGGTTAACTACTTGAGCTTGAGTGTGTCCATGTCAGTGTTGATTGGAAATTTTGATTACTGCCTTCTTGTGTGTGTAGGAAGTCCTCAGGAGAAATAACAGGATCATAATAAATGTCAAGGAAACTGAAAGGCCTAATTAGCCCTTTTCTCACATCCTAAGAAGGAAATGTGGGGTTTGGGGGTTTGTTTGTTTGTTTGTTTGTTTATCTTCACAGTTTCTATGTTACAGTGAAGGAATTCATAGGAAGAAACTAAAAGAAAGAAAATGAAGTCATAGGTCTGAGTCTAAAAACAGATCTCTTCATGGCTCGTATGCATGCTGTTCTGATATGTAGTAAGTACATGTCTGCCATCATCACCCTTTGCATCATGGCCGTTCTTTGGCACTATGGTAAGATGCAAGTACATCATATAGATCTTGGGTCATTTAACCTTGTGTGAAACTCACCAGCATCAATGCAGCTAGTGAGGAAAACATGCTCAAAGTGTTAATGAGGCAGGACCTTGATGAACTGGATTGGGGGGAGGGGGAGCCCAGGGCTGAGGCATAGCTCTTCCCTTGTCTATAGTGCTTTTTCTGTGCTGCATTTCACTGAAAATGAGAAAATTAAAAATTAACACTTGAAATGGATGTCTTAAAGAATAAAAATTATATTATAAAAATATGTCTTGTTATCTTTTGTCCATTGGTTGAGAAACAAATTACATGTCATGACTGTTTTCTGTTTATTATGTGTTTAGTCTTTATTTTTTCCTCTTGTGGACTAATTTTGCAATTTGGCAATTTCATACATGTATGTAATGCATCCCAACTACTTTCTCCCAACTACAGTCTCTTCTCTCCCTCCCATGCTTATCAACAACACATTAGCCCAGACAACCCCTTTCCCAGAATCACGACTTTTGGGTTGACATTGTGACTCATTTAGTTTAAATAGGCTCAGCTGCATGGCCATTGGGTTAGAAGTCTCCAGGATGCTAAAAATAATGACAGATTAGTATTCATCCCTAAAAGGGACATTTAAACCATTTCTTTTAGGGTGCAGCAAATGCTATGGAGGAAGGGAGTAAAAAGGCATATGAGTAAGATGATGTGGAGAATCCCATCTTCTAGGCAAGACACAAACATTAGCACCACAAACTCAGCAGCTGCACGCTCTGCACTATCTCTGAACAAGAGGAGACCTTTCAATGACTAGGCATGGAGAGAAAATGGTTTAGAGAAGCTATCCCTCACTACTGAATTTTATGTTACCAAAAGATTCGAAAAGAACGTGAGTCTTGGCCTTCAGCTGGATACCAACTGATAATCCCCAACAGGGCTTGTTTTTAAAATAATCAGCAATACAGAAAGAATCTAAGCCAGTTCTAACCTTAAAACCATCTTGGCTCCTACGTCTGTCATTTTAATTTATTGCATTTTCTTCCTTCCAGGCGATTTTCTGGGAATATTGAAAAGTTTTGTTCTGTTTTATTCAACGTCAGTAATCTTATATCTTGAGGCAATAAAACTAGTCATTATAAATTCAGGGCTACTTGGAATGTTTTAATAAAAGTCTGGCTGTGTCTTCTCATCGGTGTCACTTAAAGAGTTATTTGCACTGCTTCTGCCATGGTTGAACATTGTTAAACCCAAATGCAAGCAATAGCTTTCTTTCATCAATCCCACATCGAGCTGATTCCCATGGCTCAGCATTTTCCTCTATACCCGCGACTAGATTTCCTGGTATTTTTCCAATAATTATAGTGTTAATTCTGCATCTTTTTTCTCTCGTCTCACCTTGTTGACACCATGCCCTTTGACATGATCTCTGTTACTTGTAGAACATGAGTTCTTTAAAAGAAAGACACTCCCTTACATAGCTTGATCTCTGTGTACTGTCTATATAAATGAAAGCCAGGGTTAATGTGTAACACTATATCCTCCTGTTTGTTCAGTCCATCCCTGATGGTTCAATATGTTTGTGATAATTAGATTTGCATTTAGGAAGGGCTTTAGGCTAACCATGAATGTTGTCCTGTTATTGGACATTAGCTGTAACAATTTTGAGCTAGATCCCAAGGAATTAACAGAAAACCCTGAGCACTTTCATCTCTGTTTCTGTTATATCTAAATGGATATCTGCGTCCTTTGAAATTTAATCATCTAGAAGTTTGCTGCTTGTATCCTAGAGCCTCTTGGATGTAATTATTATCCCCTTGGCATTTTTCCCACTACTAGCTGCTCCTAGAACACTAAAGAACTGTTTCATCCCTTACAGCCAGCCAAAGTGCTAACATCTTGAAGAGAAGTTTCAAACATTGGCTGGGGAACTACAGCAACCATTATGGTCATCTTCCAAGTTTGTCAAGTTGAATAATTGGCCTTGTATGTCAAACCAAATACCTTTTGTTTTCAACCTCATCACTCCCGGAAGAGGAGGGAATGGTAGCTTCCTACAAGGTAGGTAGTCAGGGTTCAGTGTTCAGGTTCCCCAAGTGTGAAAGTTATTTGCCACTGAAATGAAATATAAAGCAAAATATCAATGCAGTATCTTTAAGACTTTAGATTTTTAAATATTACATTGAATTCTCTGAAGGCCATCACAGTCACAGAACAAAGAAATATAAGGAGGAACTCTTTATAATTCTAAGATTGTAATAAGAAGTTGCTTAAAAATGGCATCATCAAAGACTGGTATAAGTCTTTGAAAAAATATTATTCTAGAAATTTAAATAGAAAAAGTTATATATCTAAATTCAAAATGCTTTGAAAATTGAACTTAGTATTCAGAAATATAACCCTAGATCACATGGAGAGGTAGACAGACAGACAGACAGATATGGAATCAACAGGATCAATTAGAGCTGGACTCAGAAATTCTAGTCCTAAATAGCCATTCCTAAAACAAAGTGTTTGCCTGTTGTATTCCATGTTCTCTACAGATCAAGGCACAACCTGAATATTAGAAAGAAGTCATCTATGTGCATTTTAAAATTTTAAATTAAACTTGACTATTAAGTTAGAACTGTAGAACTTTGGAGGAAGAATATTGAAACAGTTTTATAAAATTTTGTGATTTTTTTCCTATCTTCTGAACTGCTTTTCTCTTTTGTATATACAATACATCCATGAACAAAGCCAGCCATGGTCATAATTTACAAAGGTCAGGACAACAATCCACATCGCCTGGATAAATTACAGGTGTTTGGAATATTACTTATTAATAACGCAACCTACACTATAAAACAGGGATTCTTGTTTAAGTACAAGAAACATGGAAATCTCTTTCTTTATTATTTCAAGTGAACATTTTGTTAACAACACCACAAGAGGAAGCAGCTTCCTGGGTTTTGGCAGTAAATAGCACCAAGGAGAGAGAAATAGGTCAGCAGAGGCAAAATTTACTCATTTGTTCACCTATGTGGAATAATCTGGCTGTTCATGCTCTAGCTCCCACTATTATCTTCCGTCAAGAAGAAACAGTGTAGAATGTTCTCTCCAGTCTCATGACAGCCCCAAAGAGAGCTGTTATCTATGGCTACCATGGCACTTCAGATGACACTCAGCTCCTGGGCATCTGTTGGGGCACTATGCAAATGTCCTGCCTTTGAGTCGAGGTGTTTGGTTGTTATATTTTTCTGTAGTATCCTTAAAGGTCAGTGTTTGCTTTGTAGCAGGCTCTACAGCCATGAAACATGCAATAAAAAATCATTTTCTCCTCTAGAGCTTTCGTAGTTCTGAAAATGACTTCCCATCAGTTTAAAAAAAAAAGTTGCCTCTCTTCAGTGCATCTCACAAGAGCAGCTGAGGTAATGAGTGCTCCTTGCTTGCAGCTATCTTTCCAAAGGCAGCCACCAAAATAAGGAAAAGCATTCATCAGTGAAAGTGTAAGTAAGAAAAGTAGATCTATTGAAACCTTGGAGATGGGTTCGGGATGACTGAAGTTGAATAGACACAGCCAAGGCTGGGGGCCATCATGAAGAGGATTATTAGAAGTAATATTAGAGTTAAAGGTTCTCTGATTGTGTGTTTGGCCTAGAGCTCACAGACTCCTGACATTAAAAATCCTACAAAGGACTACGCAATTGAGCATTTGATTATTTTTTTTTCAAATTCACCATTTTGTACAGCATGCTTCTGAGCTACTTTATATGGTAATTCTGAAAACTGTGCTCTAAAAAAGTAAAGGGATGTAAATTAGAGAGCCGTCGTGCTCACTCGGGCTCGTAAGCAGCTCATTGCATCCAGATGATCCAGAGCCCATTGTAACACCGTTAAATGAGTGTGAAAATTTGTGTTGTAAGACAGATTGGGGTAGCTGCCATGTAGAAAGGGAAGAGACTCATTCCCAAAGGCTACTGTGATGATTTTCAGATCTCATGAAGCTAAGTCACTTGCTGTCTCGATTGCCTCTAAAAGCCAAAACTTAATACAAATACTAGAGTGACCCAGAATTTAACATATGGATAGGACTCCAGACTCATCACCCAGTGTCTGAGTTTCCCTAACTCTAATGTATCAGTTCCCCACCAACCACGCCCTTTCATTCTACATTTACCTTTCCTGAACCTTGCCAATCTCACTCACCCTGTCTTCATTTTGTTATGATTTATCTGTATATTTTATCACCAACCAAATTTTTCACTTTCTTGAGTCATGGCTCTTCCCTCCTCCCTGTCTATAGTCTAGCTATTAAAAACTCAGGACTGATTCCAGAATTAGGCTAATGACTACTTAAAGCAAAATTTTTCCTTCACCCTGGAAAAAGTACATTTTAGCCAGTTAAGAAATGTACTATCTCCTCCATGCTGAGAACCTACTATTATTTTTACATTTATTTGTCCCTCACATTTTCTCTTTGGATGATTTATTTATTTATTTTCTTTAATTAATTTCTTTACTTTACATCCCCACCAGAGCTTCCCCTCCCTCCTCTCTTAGATCAAAAACTTAAGCAACAGCTCATGTTGGCGAGGCTATAGAGCAAAGGGAACACTCCTCCATTGCTGGTCAAAGTGAAAAAAAAAATTGTGAATAGTTCTACTTCATGACCCAGCTATACTACTCCTGAGCATGTACCCACAAGATATTCCACCATACCACAAGAACACTTGCTCAACTATGCTCATAGCAGCTTTATTTGTCATAGCCAGAAACCGGAAACAACCGAGATGTCCCTCAACTGAAAAAAAAAATGGATAAATTAAATGTGATTCATTTATACAGTGGAATACTACACAGTTATTAAAAAGCAAGATGTCATGAAATTTTTAGGCAAGTGGACGGAACTAGAAACTCTCATCCCGAGTGAGGTAACCCAGATCTAGAAAGACAGACATGGTAGGTACTTGCTCATAAGCGGACATTAGCCATAAAGTACAGGATAACCATACTAGAATCAAAGAAAACTAAGTAAGAAGGAAGGTCCAAAGGGAGGATGAGTGAATCTCACTGAGAAGGAGAAATAAAATACATGTATGGAGTGGATAGAGAGAGGGAAGTGGGTGGGAGAGGGCATGGGAGATGGGCAAGAGGGATCAAATGTAGAGAGGATGGCAGGAGAGAGAACTGAAAAGAACATTTTTTAACCTTCCTGAGCTCTCACATTTTTTTGCATTTGGTGTTGGCAGTTAACATCTAATATAAAAACCTTAAATACTGTGTGTTTATCTAAATGTTTATGCGCTAAACAGCAACCCTCTTTTTCATGTTCTGTTGGTGCAAAGGCAACATGTATTCACCAGAGATTGTGTCTTGAATTTTCAACCTTCATCTTTCCCAAGATCCCCTCTCCGCATGGTGCACTGTGCATGCCCGAAGCTCCACTCACCCTTACGATTGTGAGAGTCTATCACCCACACTCTAGAACCTTCTGTACTACTAAGCTCTGGCGTTCCATAGCGGAAATGTATTGAATCCATGTTTACTTGTCATATTTTCAATTTAGGATGATTTGTCAGAACGTGACCTTATTGTAAGCAGAGGAACATCTGTGTCTTGATTTTTTTTCAAAATACCAGGAGCTGATTTTGCTGCGTGAGCTCATCACCCTAGATACTACAGATGCCATCACACATTTAGCTCCCATTCTCAGCGGCTTGTGTTTTCTTCTGCAAATTTACTTAAACCTTATGCAATTTAAGTGACATGCTAAAGGACCATAATTCCTCCGCAGGAACTAGATGCCAGCAGCTACGTTGGCACCGTCAAGCAGAGACGGACAGCGGAGTTCCTGCTGACACAAGGCAGAAGCCAAGGAGGGTGATTGACACTAAGGAGATTGTGGTTGATTTTTGGAGCTAGCAGCCAAATGAATATTGCAGATAAACACACTGTCAACTCTATCCTTATGATCCTGATATCGACTTTAGTTCTAAACTTGGAAAGCTGCACTTAGACACACAAAGCTCTTTTGAAATGACATTATTTTAAGAGGGGGGTGAAACAATAATTGATCTCATAACAAAATTCTATTTGGACATCCACTGTGGGACAAAGAAGTATTTAATTTTCATCGTATAAATTTAATTCTTATGAAGATGCTGCGGTCACTACTGCACCCATGTTTACAGATATGAAAATTGAGGCTACGTGAAGTCAGGTCCATTTGGCATGATGACCTAAATTCTTCTTCCCCATTACCAGATTATACATCTGTAGTCTGTGCTTCACCCCTACAGCTTTCTATTAATTAATAGCCAGGGTTTTTACTGATAATTACATTTTTACATAAAACCAAGTATTTAGAAGTATTAAAAGCAAGTTTCAAACAAAGTCTAGTCCAAAAAAAGAACAGCCTGGTGAACAACTACATTAGGGCAGAAATAAAATGGAAAAGAAAGTTCCTAAGAGTTCTACTGGACTAGGCCATCATTCAAGTAATGCTCATGCCTTCTCCATGCAGATACCACAGGCTTTCCCACAATCCTCTTTAGGACATGTTTACCCTTCACTTCTTTGAACATTTTTTTAGCACAGAAGATGCTAATCAGGCAACTTAATTTTAGGAGATATAACACATTGACAAAGAAAGTAAACTAATTAACTTGTCCACCCTAAACTAATACTATTTGTTTTCAATTAACAAAGACCCCTGGGTTATAGTTGGGATGTTCTACCCCATTTGTTTAAGCCCTGTCACTGTCCTCATCTCTTGACTAAACCTTTGTCTTGAGGCGACCTTGTTCTGAAAGCTGTGATTACTTTTGGTTCTTATCCTCAAGGAGTGCAGCTTCTGACATCTTCCTCCACGTGAGCGTTTCCCTATTTTGATCGTGCATCACCATCTTCATCTTTCTCATCCCTCATAGCTCTTCTCTACTTTGTTCTGCAGGTCGCTGTGCTGTTCCTTACCCATCAGATTTGAAGTTCCTCAGGCTTTGCTTCCAGCATGTTCTCTCCTCCTTCTAGATACTCCATTCAAGCCATCTCATCCACTGCAACTTTGAAATCTCAGACTTCAGTCTGGAATTTCAATAGTTCAGAATTTCATATCATTCAGATCTTCATATCAAAATGTTAACTGGATCACTCAGACAATGATATAATAGACACGACTGTTTTTAATTTACAATATCTAGTTATCTTTCTCCAACTCAGAAACCTGTTTGTCTCCAGAGACTTTGTGTCCATGAAACTTGACCTCCCCATTCTCCCTCATCCCCATGTCCATTAAATCCCCATCTTATCTTCTGTATGCTGTACCTCTTAAATGTATAGACTCTTTCCTCCTCACTGTCTCAGATGAAGCCCAATGTCATCTACTCTCAAGACTGCTATGACCAACTGGATCCATGGTCCCCATAATTCTTGGTCCCCTTCAGATTACCATACATAAAATTATGTAATTTATCATATTCGCCAAATACTAGAAATGAAAGGCAGCTTTAACATTTAAAGAAAAACATATTAGATGAGCTCAAGGAAACAAAACATTTGTTTGGACTGTGAAGTTTCTAATTTAAGATGGATTCTTTGTTTATAGAAATGGATACATGGCTCTGACAAGATCTTTGATCAGTGTAGAACAGAACAAGGAATAGATAATTGTTAAAGTGACCCACAGCTAACCATTATTTACATTAATTCAGTCCCATTTCACATGAGCTTCCTTAGGCTAGTTCATTATCTATGCATAATTTGATAGTGCATGAGGCATCTTACATGCTCCATTTACATGTACATGTTACATGTACAGAGATGTCTTCCTAATGTACCTTTCTTTCAGCATCACATCTGTGCTTAAAATGTATCCATTGGCTTGTTATATAGGGTCTTTCTGTTTGACTTTCATGCCCTACCTTTTGTTTCCTTGGTCTTTGCATATAACACTTCTATCTTCTCTATCTTGTGCATGTTCCATTTTTGGTACAAAATGGGTTTGTATGCTTGATTATATTTTGCCAGAAAACTCTTTCACTACTTCTTTGCTTCTAAAATTCTACAAAACCTTAATATCTCAAGTTAAATGCTACATCCATGAAACAGTTTCTCACAAACCCAAGAACTGGTAGCCAGTTCTTCTGTGTGCTGTCTTGCCCTTAGTACTCCTTCTCCATACATAACCACTGGGTGTGTGGAGTGCTGTGTCCCTAGAGACCATGACATCGTGCCGATGCTAGGAACACACTATCCTTTCTTTTAAATCTAGGTGAAATTCTGATGATACAAACATCGCCAAAACCTTTAAATATAACTGTCAATATAGTCCAGAAGTTAGATTTAAGAAGAGACCTCTTTCTGCGGCATAAATTAATGAAGATAGTTATAAACATTTTCTGTTTTATAGGTTTTCCCTGGAGTTTATGTTTGATGTTTTTTTAGACCACGCCATACCAGAAGCACAACAATTATCATCTGTTTACTAGGAAAAATAGTCTGATTTGTACCCCATTCATTCCCTTGCTCATGATATACAAACAACAGAGCAACCCTATATCCTGGGTGGGGGATCATGGCACCGTCCAGCCCAATGAGAGAGGAAAGTGACTTGAGTTAGAGGACTATTGCAGATGTCACAGACAAGCATTGTCACTTGAGTCCTGATGCTGTGACCGATCATTTTCCAGCATGGAAGAAATGAAAGCCTGCTACTCTTCCTACTTTTTCTCTCGCTCTTGAAGACAAAAGATGGCAAACCCAAGAAGCTCGAAGGATTAATGAAATTGACTCCACTTCTTCTGACGAACTTTAAAACTGTTCTAAAATGTTAGGTGAAACTTCAGATCTGTCCTAAATAAATTCAGACATACTCTTCTGTTATTTAGGAGCCCCAGACATGTAGTAGATTTTAATTATATAATGCTAGTAAATGCACCATTATCCAACCACCACCAAAAAGGCAGTTATAAAACATGTCCCACCCTCCATAAAATAAAGGCCATTCGGGCCTTCCTTATTATCAATCCAACCCCCAGGCTACTATTAATCTACTTTCTGTCTCCATAATTTACCTTCCCCCGACTTGTCTTCTACATGGACTCATACAATCTGTGATTTTTTTTTTATGTCTAACTTCTTCTACTTAGTGCAAATTGGAGGTGGGAGGGGCATTGGAGGGAAGGACTAGGGGGAGAAGAGAAAGAAAAAACTGCAGCTGAGATGTAAATAAGTAAGCTAGTTAATTAATAAAAATAGATAAATACGTTTGGAAATACTGTGAAAAATATTAAAGCATCCATCCTATATGTGTGTTGTTAAGAGACAAAGGCTAATGAGCAGTATGGCTGTATGACACAGAGAGATCCTTCAGTGACTCACCTTGGTAAAGACACAGAACAGAGTTTTCAGAATTCTGTGGCATGCCTGTGACAAACCGTTCATGTGGAGACTCTTGGGGGAAACACAGTACAGATAAATCAAAAAGCAAATGAAACATTGCAAGGTTCACAGATGAGCAGATCCTCTCTCCTCCTTGGGTGAGTTCTACATTGTCAACATCAAATGAACCAACGCATAGCCCTGACATTAACCAGGACTGAACGTTCAGCTTTGACCAGGATGATTTTTCTGTTTAAAAAAAAAAAAAAAAAAAAAAAAAAAAAAGAAGAATCCTCATTTAACGAAAGAGCAAGACCGCTCCCTTGTGGACAATTTGAAAATTTATGTCTTTCGGTCTAATGGGGGATTTTCGCAATAAAATGTTAACAGATATGTTAAACTCTAGCTACAAAATAAAACTGTTAACAATTAGTTGTTATTTATCAGTGAAGCCCATTAAAACCTAAAACAATTGTCTGATCTAGCATGGAGACAGGGAAAGATAGACTAACCATAAGTACATTTTAAAATAAGCACAAAAGAGAGGAGGCAAACTTTTACAAATACGGAGAATGCTCAGCTAGATGATTAAAAACATGTAGGTAGCATAAATCCTCAACTACATATGAGTTGCCATAGCAAGTTAACTCAGCTGAAATAAATTAGTGACGGGGTAGTTTCTATCAACAGCCTTGTGGAAAAGGTAGCTTCTCTGAAGCAATCCAGAGTCTAAAAGTGGTTGTGTTCCTAAACTCCATCATTTCCAATGGGCAATTACACAGTTCTTAAACTCCCATAAAACAGCTTGCAAATTATACAGATTTTATTGTGAGTTTATTAAAAATTCTAGGGAATGACAGATTTGAGACTTGGAAGTAGGCTGTAGAGTAGTTTTTTATTAGGATCCAGGTCCCCTGCACAGAAATTAAACAGAAATAATACTAGAGGATTCACCATGTTCTAGACACTGATGGGGATTTGCTATAAATGATCATGTCTGGCCCTTTTAATAGCCCTATGTTGTACCCTCTCTTAGAGGTAGGAATGGGGCCTCTGTTGCTGAAATGGGAAAGCTTAACTGTCAGGCAGGAAATCAGAGCCACAAGTCCATTTCCTTAACTGCTGAATGAAAACAGAAAGCCATCACAATATAAAGTAAATGCACATTAAGAGGAAATGGATATTCTCTTCTACTTTACATGTTTTTATTTGTTAATTTTCAAGAAATTCTGAAGGCAATGGTCGGGCAAGGGCTGGGTTACCCATTAGAAGTTTTGAGCTCTGTAAAACAGTCTCTGTCTTCACTTCCATTTTGACTTTACATGGAACCTTCCATTGGAGCCACCTGCTCCATTCCCCTTATTCCTAGTCTTAAAGCCATCCAGTGTTGTATTGGCATTACCTGCGATAGGGTAGTGCTATACTCTGAAGGGTTTCATATGCACACTGTGAAACAACCATACTTAAATATAAAATGTGGCCTCCAACTTCCTACTAGAAGAAGTACACTAAAGAAAGCTGGAGATCATTTGGCACAACATATCTCAGAGACTTCTACCTCACTTACTACATAGAAAGGGGATGAGATAATGTTGTCCAATTTCCTACCTAGTCATCCTTTAATGTGCTTCCCCCAGTTATTAAAAATTGTGGTTGTTTCAAGTTTTTGACATCACAAAGGGAATCTCTATGAACATCTACATGCAAGCCCTTTGGTGAAGCTGTGTCTCCATTTCTCCATCTTTCCAATGAGTGGGGTAGTGACATCATAAAGTAAGTTTCCAGAAATCTTCTCATGCATATATGAAGTGATTAAAGACTATTTTATCCATCATCTGATCTAGGCAACCCAGTCACGGAGGTTCTCTTATGACTTTACTCTAGGTAGTACCAAGAAAAACATGACTTTGAGAGTTAGATGGGGAGGAGTTTGAGAGAAGGGTGGGAGGAGTAGAAATTATGAAATACAGTACTCATAGCTAAAATCATTTTAAATGTTTTAAATATAAAAAAGAAAATGCCAAATGAGTTCTCCAAAATGAGTTTACCATTTTACATTTCTGAAAGTGAATAGGAGCTTAAGTTTTACACATCCAGGAGTGTGTAGCAGGGAGTAAACTAGTAGTGCGTGCTTTTTTGTTTATGGTTGGCTCTCCCTACATACAAATAACATTATATAGACCTCAAAGATTATATTTAGGATTATATATGTGTATGTATGTGTTGCGACTGCTTTGACCAGCAAGAACAACACGACCCGAGAGCTCTTCTTCCAGCAGTTTAATCAGGAACCTTGAATCACAACAACCCCGGGACCACACCCTTGGCCTTTTAAGCTCTATGCTAAGCCTATCCCAATGGGCCACGTGGCAACAGCAGATAGGTTACCAGAATGAGGAAGTAAGCAAAGCCAGCAGCCTCTGCCAACTAAGGACTTGTTTACGAGAGAAAGCTCTCCCAGGTTGGGATAGTGGAGGGCGGAAACAGGAAACCAGCGTGACTCAGCAGCTCTCCACATGTATGTATGTATGTATGTATGTATGTATGTATGTATATGCAGTAACAATAACAAAAGACTGAATTTGAAGGACAGTAGGGAGTATTGTATACAGGGGTTTAGAGGGAGGAAAGAAAGGTTATAATTATATCTAAAAAATTAAAAGTTACAAAAAGTAAGTCATATATATTTATATATCTACTGTATAGAGATTGATAGATGATGATGATAGATAGATATATAGATAGATAGATAGATAGATAGATAGATAGAAGATAGATAGATAGATAGATAGATAGATAGATAGATAGATAGATAGATATTCTAAAGGCTTAAATGTCAAAGTTTGATCTCCAATTCAGCAGTATTCTGAGATGGGACCTTTGGAGTTTGATTGAAGCAGGACAAATCTGACTTGATCAAAGGACCCATTTATTAAATGGACTCACGACTTAATGGTGTCCTAGCTTCCTTTCTGTTTCTGTAATAAAACACCTTAATAAAAACAACTCAAAAGCCGGGCGTGGTGGCACACACCTTTAATCCCAGCACTCGGAGGCAGAGGCAGGCAGATTTCTGAGTTCGAGGCCAGCCTGGTCTACCGAGTGAGTTCCAGGACAGCCAGGGCTATACAGAGAAACCCTGTCTCAAAAAAAAAAAAAAAAAAAAAAAAAAAAAAAAAAAAAAAAAAAAAAAAAAAAAAAAAAAAAAAAAAAAAAA
>LR753062.1:4689-27190 GCA_902729485.2 Mus minutoides | reverse complement strand
AAGGGATTTAAAATAAAATTCATGCTGAAAGTTTGTATTAGAGAGCTTACAGTCACTGGACAAAGGTCTGAGCCAGGACAGGCCTAGATAATCCAGCACTAAACCTTCAGAGTGGTTCCCGGAACTGATAGATAAGAAAGGAATGCAAGGACAAACAGGCAGAGGGAGGGGTCACCTGGTCTGAACTGACAAGCTGGTGCCTCCTTGTCTCTCTCTTCCCCCTTGTTTGCTGTTAGGTTTGAGATTAATCAGAAGTTTTATTGCCTCA
Source organism: Mus minutoides (assembly GCA_902729485.2). Classification (NCBI taxonomy): domain Eukaryota; kingdom Metazoa; phylum Chordata; class Mammalia; order Rodentia; family Muridae; genus Mus; species Mus minutoides. The sequence goes on along the minus strand of LR753062.1, from coordinate 26,922 downwards.
CTAGAGAACATCCTGACCTGCACTTGCTGCTTGTTGATGAATAACTTGCTGATGCTGATGTTTGAATCTACCAATCCAGCATGATCATGCCATCTTTCTCCCCCCCCCCTTCCCCTATATGAACCTCTAGCTTCTGGGCCTCATGGTCAACTCCTCTGTCTCCTGCGTGAGATACCTGTCCTCCTGGAGCTCCGATTAAATGTGCCTTTTGCGTGTTGCATCAAGACAGTCTCTCGTGGTTCTTGGGGTGCGAGAACACCCATTTTTGGGGTAAGGGTCTTTTCAGTGGACCTTACATTGCTTCAGTTTAGAAATTGTCTTTTCTCTACTGGACATTTTCAAGTTCATTTTATGCTTCCTAATTATATACATGAAGGTGAGGATTAGTTTAATTTCTTAACAAAAGCTTGTTGCTTTTCCTATGAATCTAACTTAGCAAGATCTTACATTACAAATCACCATTTTCCTCAGAGAAACTACTCCTGCACTCCTGCAAAGCTGTTAGCTAGGCTTGGGTATTTAAGCCCTCATGAGCCTATATCCTTGTGATTTAAAACAGACAAATGTTACACATGTCCTGTCTTTGGGAAAGTTTGCTTTTATTCCTGTATGTATGTACGCTTAATTCTCATTGTTATTTATGCCTTTGCCTAACCTGGAAAAACTTTCAAAGATACGATACAGTATTTGTTTTATTAGGTTTTTAATGCCAAGGGCTCAAAATCAGAAAATAACCATTGTTTAAACTTAAAAGGCAGATTAAAATTGGTGTTTGACTCTTAGTTTCTCATATTCCACTGACATCCCCTATAATTCACAGGGACAGGCTATTGTAGAATGAGCTCATCAAACCTTAAAAGATATAGACATCTAAATTACAATGTAAAATTATCGCAAGGCATGATGGGGCACGCCTTTAATCCTAGCACCCAGGAGGCAGAGGCAAGTGGATTTCAGAGTTCAAAGCCAGCCTTGTCTACAAAGTGAATTCCAGGACAACCAGGGCTATACAGAGAAACCCTGTCTCAAAAAACCAAAAAAATCATCCAAACCAAGACCAAAAAAGCAACAAAGTAAAATTATCATTATTGATCTCCTTATAATACTTATAGAACAATAAATAAGTCCTTTTTTTGTTTTGTTTTGTTTTGTTTTGTTTTGGTGTTTCGAGACAGAGTTTCTCTGTATAGCCTTGGCTGTCCTGGAACTCACTCTGTAGACCAGGTTGGCCTTGAACTCAGAAATCCGCCTGCCTCTGCCTCCCGAGTGCTGGGATTAAAGGCGGGCGCCACCACCGCCCGGCAATAAGTCCATTTTTTTTTTTTTTTTTTTTTGGTTTTTCGAGACAGGGTTTCTCTGCATAGCCCTGGCTGTCCTGGAACTCACTCTGTAGACCAGGTTGGCCTTGAACTCAGAAATCCGCCTGCCTCTGCCTCCCTAGTGCTGGGATTAAAGGCGTGTGCCACCACGCCCGGCCAATAAGTCCATTTTTAAAATTTTTCTATCCCAGCACTTGGGAGGCAGAGGCAGGTGGATTTCTGAGTTCGAGGCCAGCCTGGTGTACAAAGTGAGTTCCAGGATAGCCAGGGCTAAACAGAGAACCCTTGTCTCGAAAAACCAAAAAAAAAAACAAACAAACAAAAAAACTTTTCTAGCCCCTAATAAAATAAAGACCTAATAACTGAATAATAAAAATGACTGATGTTTTTCTGAGAGAAGCTCTGTTTATATATTTACAGGACTCTGCAAAGAATTTGTATGTATATGAAGAACAACTTGTCCTCAAGGAGCTATAGTAGAGGGAGATATAGTATATATATATATATATATATATATATATATATATATATATATATATATATATATATATATATATGTGTGTATATATATATATATGGAGATTAAAATCACAACTTAATATGCAGCGATAACCTATACATCAAAATCATGATAAAGTAAAGCTTAAAGTATGAAATAAAAATAGAAGCAGAAAAAAAATCTCACATGCTCTTCCAATCTTATATCTACCCATGTAGGCTGCACTCGCCTTGCAGAGCCACCTCTCAGATGAGATCATGCTTCCATCCCACCTCAGTGTCCTCTCTGACCTCTGGGCTAAAGGTCCCTTTTTTGTGTGTGTGCATGCACAGCAGTATCCTTCCTCCATGGTGGCTAGCTGGTAGCCTGAGGCTCCTGGCCTACTTGCTTATGCAATGGCTGTTGGCTGACAGCACAGATCTCCTGCCCAGGCATCTGCTGTGTGAATGATGGGGTTGCTCTTGTTCTCTGTGTCAGAAAGCACCTCTGAGTAATAACTTAGTAAAATCATTTTCTTTTTCTGCTTCCCTATCTCTGACTCATTTGCCCTTTGTAAGTCATCCATCTCTTTTGGGTTAAAAGGAAAATGGAGAAACATGGGGAGGAGGAGAAGGAGGAGGAAGGAGAGGAAGAAGAAGAGGAAGAGGTTGTAGGCAAGGAGCAGGGACCCTGTGTACCACCTTCTCATATTCCAGAGAGGGAGTTAGAGTAGCAGTCACCAGCGTTTCCAGTCTGGGGACACTAAGGTGGAGAGTATCTCTGCAAGCAGGGCAGATTTGCAAATGGAAGCAGACCTCTTGCTCCAGAACCAAAGTGACTATAGGAGGATACCAAGGTGTGGGAGGTAGAGGTGTGGGTGGTAGGGACATGGGAGATATAGGAATGGAAGTTGTGGGAGGTTTTGGTGTGGGAGGTTTAGGTATGGGAGCTGTGGGAAGTGGAGGTGTGTTCCTTCTTGGGTGGCTGAAATTGCATCTTAAAGGGCAGCTGCCTACTCTGTCATATCCTACCGTCTTGTCTGATTTAAGGATAGTGGTATTTGTTGCTCCTGAGGGAGCATCAGAGAAGTTCAGAGATGGAGGTTCTAGCCGGTCATGCCAGCTCCCTACTTGAGAGACAGTGATAGGAACACCTGCCCTCCAGGAGTTCACACAATAACACATGTGCTAGTCAGGGATTTTTAGGAGAGGATCTGGGACAGAATACATATGATAAGGAAGACTGGTTGCATCGACTTCCATGATATGGACACAGTGGTTCCTCTATCCATGATGCTGGATGCCTTAGCAGTTCCAATCTGGTGTTGAAGGCCTTGGGCATTCCTGGAGTCTCTGGACTTTAGCCCATATTAACAGGCTGAAGAAACTGAGCTTCTCAAAGAAATGGGATAGGCACACTCACCAGAAAAGAATGAAAGTAGGCTAAAAAAAAAAAAAAAAAGAGCAGTATATTTGCCTTGTGTGGCTCTCCTCCCTTGACCAGCAAGAAAGTCACGCCACCACCGCCACCACCAGGATCTTCTCAGTCAGCTTTATTCAGGAGCACCTTGATAGTTGATTCTCAGGACCCAGGACAGCAGCAGAGCTGCTGCTTTTATACTTTCCCAGGGAAGGGGGGAGGGTCGTAGTGGATGCGGATTGGTGCACCAAGCCACAGCCATTAGCATATTGCTCATTCATTGGTGTCACAAGCCATACCTCATTAGCATATTGCCCGTTCGGGAGGGGCTATTGCTTGAGGAGAGCCTGAAGAGAGAGCCCCGGTTTTCCCAAGCAACTGCAGTTCCGGAGCAACTGCCGTTCCGGAGCAACTGCCATTCCGGAGCAACTGCCGCTTCCTACAGCCTTGAACTTCTGTCTGCTCTGGGAATCTTCATCCACCCTAGAAACACTGCCACAGACACACACAGAGGTGTGTCTCATAGTCAATTCCAGATCCAATCAGGTAGACAATCAGAATTAGCCTTCTTGCTGTTCTGAGCCCCCTGCAAGTCCAGAAGAGAGGTCCCGGCATGTAGCCTTTAGGAGTCCTCACTGGCCCTGGGGTGGGTTTCTATGCTGAAGCTGCTTTTGAGTCACTGTGCTCTGCCAAGTAACCCCACAGACTCCCTGATTCACAGAGTCGTACCTGAGTGGCAGGGTGTCTTTGGTCTGTTGGTGGTACTCTCTCTGGGCTGTCTAGACATTGTTCACCACGCCCCGGGAGTCACCCAGTAGCAGAGGTGACTTCATTCCACTGGAGAGGGATATAAGCCATTCATTTCCCATGAATGGCCTTCAAGTTTGTTTAGACAAAGTTATCTGTATGTTAAAATTCAGATCCATGCAAATTTGGATGATTTGGGGGGAGGGAACTTTTTCTTTTACCATGTAGAGTGGTGAAAGTTGGGAGTCTGGAAGCTTCNGAGGCAGGTATCCTTCCCAACACCCCCTGCCATGAACTTGTCTCTTCTGCCTTAAGGAGTGGATTCCATCATAAAGTAAACGTCTTGTTAAAATTAACCTTATTTTTAAAGGAGAGCAAGATCACTATAAAGGTGGGTCATGAAAAGTTACAACAACCTGTGCAAGACCAGTGATATGTTTGTCTGGCACAGACCCTGCCCCCAGTGTCTGGACTCCAGACTGGGCTTATGTTAATCTTGGTCCCTATAAGGCCTCTAAACCCTCTTATGATCTATGCAGGCTTTTTAGGCCAGCCTCAGACTTCCATGAACTTCTCATTTTAATACTTAGATCATTGAGGCCTGGGCTTAGAGATTAGAGATAATGAATAATGCTCATGTCTGGCATTATTCTCAATACACTGGGTGACCAACCCCATGACCATTATCTGAAATACACTCACTTGAGCACTTGAGATCCCCCACCTCTGTGTGTAACATATGCACACCTGCAGCTATGTGCTTCTATCTGCTAAACAATGTTGGTGGTCTGAGAATGTGTCTTCTTTTTAAAGTTTTTTTTTTATTATTATTATTTTAAATTATGTCTCTGTGTGTGCATGTGGGTATGTGTTGGGACAGAAAATGCTTTGAACTAAACTTGGGTCCTCTGCAAAAGTAATACCGGATCCTTATGGCTGAGCCATCTCCAGCCCCAAGACTGCACCTTCTGCATTTCCAGTTTGGATCTCTGCAGACTTCCTTCTGTCAGCTTTCTGTTGCTGTGAAAAGTGTGTGAGAAAATCACCCTAAATAAGGAGAGGTGAGCTGGCATATAGGTTGGCAGTCCGCAGTCCATTGGCTCTTGTTTCTTGGCCTTGCTGAGTATATCACTGCCTGGGGCGTGTCCTGCAGAGGCTATGAAACAAATGGATTTAACAGATATCTACAGAATATTTCATCTTAAAACAAAAGGATATACCTTTTTCTCAGCACCTCATGTCACCTTCTCCAAAATTGGCCCCAAAAAAGGCCTCAATTCAAAAATATTGAAACTGTCCCATGCATCCTATCAGATCACCATGGACTAAGGCTGTTCTTCAATAACAACATAATTAGCAGAAAACCAACATTCACATGGAAACTGAACAACATTCTACTCAATGATACCTTGGTCAAGGAAGAAATAAAGAAAGAAATTAAAGACTTTCTAGAGTTTAATGAAAATGAAGCCAAAACATACCCAACTTATGGGACACAATGTAAGCATTCCTAAGAGGTAAACTCACAGCTCTGAGTTCCTACCAAAAAAAAGGAGAGAGCATACACTAGTAGCTTGGCAGCATATCTACAAGCTCTAGAACAAATGGAAGCAAATTCACCTAAGAGGAGTAGATGGCAGGAAATAATCAACCTTCTAGGACTGTGGTTTTCAATCTTCCTAATGCTGTCACCCTTTAATACACTTCCTCATGGTGTGGTGACTTANTGGTGACTTACAGCCATAAAACTTTAGTTGCCCCCTCATATCTGTGATTTTACTGTTTGTTATGAACCATACTGTAAATAACTGATACATCAGCAGGATATCTGAGGTGACCCCTCACACACACGGGTTGGGAAGCAGAGAGGAAACAGTGAGGACACAGAGGGAGTGGGGCCACCATTCTGTTCGAGACCACACCCCCCAAATGACCATCCAGTCCCAACTCCTGAAGGTTCTGCCACCTCCCAATGGTACCACAGGCTGGTGAGCAAGTTAGATCTTGAGGCCTTAAGGGGACACTCCCTCTCCAAACTGTACCAACCTGTTTTAGTGTTCAGCTTTGTTTTGGGTTTATGTGTGTGTGTGTGTGTGTTGCCTGCATGCATTCTGCACACCATGTGTGTGTGTGTTGCCTGCATGCATTCTGCACACCATGTGTGTGTGTGTTGCCCGCATGCATCCTGCATACCATGTGTGTTCCTGGTGCCCATGCAGAGGATGAGCCACCATGTGGGTGCTGAGAACTAAACCTAGGTCCTCTGTGAGAACAGCAAAAGCTCCTAACCACTGAGCAGACTCCCCAGCCCCTGCCCTGATCCAGTGTATTTGGGGAAAGAAAGAGTCAGCTAGAGACTTTACACGTACTCACTTATTTTTGACCAGTCTTACTATGAAGCCCTTGCTGCCCTGGAACTTTGTAATCCTCTTGCCTCTGCCTCCTGAGTTTGCAGAAGATTGTAGGCATGTGACACTAAGCCTATGTAGTAATTTAGTCACAGGTATTTTCCACCCAGAGCATCTCAACGCAGGCTGCTGATACTCCTTTAGTAGCCAGGGGGTGGGCTAGAGGTTATTTTATAATTAATTAATTAATTAATTATTATTTTTTGGTTTTTCGAGACAGGGTGTCTCTGTATAGCCCTGGCTGTCCTGGAACTCACTTTGTAGTCCAGGCTGGCCTCGAACTCAAAACTCCGCCTGCCTCTGCCCCCTCCCGCCCCCCCCCCCCAGTGCTGGGAATAAAGGCGTGCTCCACCTCGCCCCGGCTTTGAATTTTATTGTATTCAGTGGTGTGCAACTGTGATCCTAGAAGTTTGGGAGGAAGAAGCAGGAAGGTTAAAAAAATTTGAAACTAGCCTAGGGTTTTTAGCTTGGAGAGAAAGAGACAGAGACAGAGACAGAGACAAACAGAGAGACAGAAAGAACCCTAAAACTACAGGATGGTGAGATGTGTCTGAGTCTTCATTGTTTGTGAGCAGTTTGCCACGAGCTGATGCCCCGAGTTGTCCCAGCGTCCTTCTTAATGTGGTTCATATAAAATATACTGGGGTCTCAGCAGTGGGTGAGTTGCCCATCTCCCATTGCATAGTAGAGGTGTGTTCTGTTCCATGAAACCTTGGATGAAGGCTGGCCTATGCTGCTGTGAGCTTTACTGGATTCTGTCAATGCCCTCAGGCTTCCCTGCTATTGTGCCATCCCATCCTGCCTCCATGGGGCCAGAGGTTGGGAATGATGACCCTCCCGAGGTCGCTTTGTCAGAGCTCACATTGCAGGAGTCTCTTGTGGAGGGAAGGAGCTGAATTTTTGTCTTCATGATCTGGGTTACATTTTACATGCGGCACTCCCATAATCAAACCACAGTTCGCCCTTTTCAGATGATCAGTCTCTTTGCTCTCTTTGATTTATGTGCCTCTGGCTTTGCTTTCCTGTGTGCATATTCACTTGTGTGGAAGCTAGACAACACATGTTCATCTTCAAAGGCAGCAGAACGCTAAAGCAGTGATCTGAATCTTACTGTTGCTTCCCTTTTTCTCCCACCAGTTAACAAGCACAAGCCATGGCTGGAGCCCATATACCACTGGATAGTCACTGAGAAGGATAACAAGGTGCTGCTCCACCCCTTCTCCCCCGCCGCTACTTCAACACCCCACTCTCATTAATGGACAGATTCTGGAAACAGAAACTAAACAGAGACACAGTCAAACTAACAGAGGCTATGAAACAAATGGATTTAACAGATATCTACAGAATATTTCATCTTAAAACAAAAGGATATACCTTTTTCTCAGCACCTCATGTCACCTTCTCGAAAATTGACCATATATTTGGCCCCAAAAAAGGCCTCAACAGATTCAAAAATATTGAAATTGTCCCATGCATCCTATCAGATCACCATGGACTAAGGCTGTTCTTCAATAACAACATAATTAGCAGAAAACCAACATTCACATGGAAACTGAACAACATTCTACTCAATGATACCTTGGTCAAGGAAGAAATAAAGAAAGAAATTAAAGACTTTCTAGAGTTTAATGAAAATGAAGCCAAAACATACCCAAACTTATGGGACACAATGTAAGCATTCCTAAGAGGTAAACTCATAGCTCTGAGTTCCTACCAAAAAAAAGGAGAGAGCATACACTAGTAGCTTCGCAGCATATCTACAAGCTCTAGAACAAATGGAAGCAAATTCACCTAAGAGGAGTAGATGGCAGGAAATAATCAAACTCAAGGGTGAAATCAACCATGTGGAAACAAAGAACTATTCAAAGAATCAATCAAACCAGGAGCTGCTTCTTTGAGAAAGACAACAAGATAGATAAACCCTTAGCCAGACTCACTAGAGGGCACAGGTATAGCATTCTAATTAACAAAATCAGAAATGAAAAGGGAGACATAACAACAGATCCTGAGGAAATTCAAAACACCATTAGATCCTTCTACAAAAGGTTATATTAAAAATAAATTGGAAAATCTAGATAAAATGGGTAAATTTCTAGACAGATACCAAGTTCCAAAGTTAAACCAGGATCAGATTAATGACCTAAACAGCCCTATATCTCCTAAAGAAATAGAAGCAGTCATTAATAGTCTCCCAACCAAAAAAAGCCCAGAACCAGATGGGTTTAGTGCAGAGTTCTTTCAAACCTTCAAAAAAGACCTAATTCCAGTTCTTCTCTAAGTATTCAACAAAATAGAATCTGAAGGTACACTACCCAATTCATTCTATGAAGCCACAATTACTCTGATACCTAAACCACATAAAGATACAACAAAGATAGAGAACTTCAGACCAATTTCCCTTATGAATATCTGCGCATAAATACTCAACAAAATTCTCGCCGGGCATGGTGGCGCACACCTTTAATCCCAGCACTCGGGAGGCAGAGGCAGGCGGATTTCTGAGTTCGAGGCCAGTCTGGTCTACAAAGTGAGTTCCAGGACAGCCAGGGCTATACAGAGAAACCCTGTATCGACAAAAATAAAAATAAAAATAAATTAACAAAAAAAATTCTCGCCAACCAAATCCAAGAACACATCAAAACGATCATCCATCATGACCAAGTAGGCTTCATCCCAGGAATGCAGGGATGGTTTAATATATGGAAATCCATCAATGTAATACACTATATAAACAAACTCAAAGATAAAAAGGACATGATCATCTCCTTAGATGCTGAGAAAGCATTTGACAAAATCCAACATCCATTCATGATAAAAGTCTTGGAAAAATCAGGAATTCAAGGCCCATACCTAAACATAATAAAAGCAATATACAGCAAACCAGTGGCCAACATCAAAGTAAATGGAGAGAAGCTGGAAGCAATCCCACTAAAATGAGGTACCAGACAAGGCTGCCCACTTTCTCCCTACCTATTCAATATAGTACTTGAAGTCCTAGCCAGAGCAATTCGACAACAAAAGGAGGTCAAGGGGATACAAATTGGAAAGGAAGAACTCAAATTATCGCTATTTGCAGATGACATGAAAGTATATATAAGTGACCCGAAAAACTCCACCAGAGAACTCCTAAACCGGATAAACAGCTTCAGTGCATTAGCTGGATATAGAATTAACTCAAACAAATGGATGGCCTTTCTCTATACAAAAGATAAATGGGCCGAGAAAGAGATTAGGAAAAAAACACCCTTCACAATAGTCACTAACAATATAAAATATCTTGGTGTGACTCTAACGAAGGAAGTGATAGATTTGTATGATAAGAACTTCAAGTCTCTGAAGAAAGAAACTGAGGAAGATCTCAGAAGATGGAAGGATCTCCCATGTTCATGGATTGACAGAATCAATATAGTAAAAATGGCTATCATGCCTAAAGCTATCTACAGATTCAATGCAATCCCCATCAAAATTCCAACTCAATTCTTCCAGGATCTACAAAATACAATTTGCAAGTTCATCTGGAATAACAAAAAACCTAGACTAGCAAAAACTGTTCTCAACAATAAAAGAAGCTCTGGTGGAATCACCATGCCTGACCTCAAGCTGTACTACAGAGAATTGTAATAAAAACTGCAAGGTACTTGTATAGCAACAGACAGGTAGATCAATGGAATAGGATCAAAGAACCAGGAATGAATCCACACACCTATGGTCACCTGATCTTTCACAAGGGAGCTAAAACTATCCAGTGGAAAAAAGACAGCATTTTCAACAAAAGGTGCTGGCACAACTGGCGGTTATCATGTAGAGGACTGGGAATTGATCCATACTTATCTCCTTGTACTAAGGTCAAGTCTAAGTGGTTTAAGGATCTCCACATAAAACCAGAGTCACTGAAACTTATAGAGGAGAAAGTGGGGAAAACCCTCGAAGATATGGGCACTGGGGAAAAATTCCTGAATAGAACAGCAAAGGCTTGTGCTGTAAGATCAAGAATTGACAAATGGGACCTCATAAAGTTGCAAAGCTTCTTTAAGGCAAAAGATACTGTCAAGAAGACAAAAGGGCCACCAACAGATTGGGAAAGGATTTTTACCAATCCTAAATCAGATAGGGGACTGATATCCAATATATATAAAGAACTCAAGAAGGTGGACACCAGAAAATCAAATATCCCCATTAAAATGTGGGGCACAGACTTAAACAAAGAATTCTCAACTGAGGAATACCGAATGGCTGAGAAGCATCTGCAAAAAATGTTCAAAATCCTTAATCATCAGGGAAATGCAAATCAAAACAACCCTGAGATTCCACCTCACACCAGTAAGAATGGCTAAGATCAAAATTTCAGGTGACAGGAAATGCTGCTGTGGATGTGGAGAAAGAGGAACACTCCTCCATTTTTGGTGGGACTGCAAGCTTGTTCAACCACTCTGGAAATCAGTCTGGCGGTTCCACAGAAAATTGGACATAGTACTACTGGAAGATCCCACATTACCTCTCCTGGGCATATATCCAGAAGATGTTCCATCTGGTAATAAGTACACATGTTCCACTATTTTCCTAGCTGCCTTATTCATAATAGCCCGAAGCTTGAAAGAACCCAGATGTTTCTCAACAGAGGAATGGATACAGAAAATGTGGTACATTTACAGAATGGAGTATTACTCAGGTATTAAAAACAATGAACATATGAAATTCCTAGGCAAATGGATGAATCTGGAGGGTATCATCCTGAGTGAGGTAACCCAGTCACAAAAGAATGCACATAACATGTACTCACTGATTAGTGGATATTAGCCCAGAATGCTAGACTACCCAAGATACAATGTACTAAACACTTGAAACTCAAGAAGAATGAAGATCAAAATGTGGACACTTTGCCCCTTGCTAGAATTAAGAACAAAGCACACATTGAAGGAGTTACAGAGATCAAGTGTGGAGCTGAATCAAAAGGATGGACCAACCAGTGACTGCTGCAGCTGGGGATCCATCCCATAATCAGCCACCAAACATAGACACTATTGCATATGCCAGCAAGATAGTGCTGAAAGGGTACTGATATAGCTGTCTTATTGGAGGCTATGCCAGTGCCTGGCAAAAACAGAAGTGGATGCTCATAGTCAGCTATTATATGGAACACAGGGTTCCCAAGGAAGGAGCTAAGGAAAGTACACAAGGAGCCGAAGGGGTCTTCAACCCTATAGGTGGAAGAACAACATGAATTAACCAGTACCCCCAGAGCTCATGTCTCTAGATGTATATGTAGAAGAAGATGGCATAGTTGGCCATCATTGGGAAGAGAGGCCCTTTGGTCATGCTAACTTTATATGCCTCAGTACAGGGGAATGGCAGGGCCAATATGTGGGAGTGGGTGGGTAGGGGAACAGGGTGGGGCATGGGGAGGGTTTAGGGGACTTTTGGGATAACATGTGAAATGTAAATGAAGAAAATATCTAATAAAAATTGGAAAAAAAATCAACACACAAACACACACACACACACACACACACAAACACAGAGACTATAGCACAGCCAGGCGTGATGGTGCACACCTTAATCCCAGCACTTGGAAGGCAGAGGCAGGAGGATTTCTGAGTTCGAGGCCAGCCTGGTCTACAAAGTGAGTTCCAGGACAGTCAGGGATATACAGAGAAACCCTGTCTTGAAAAACCAAAAAAAAAAAAAAAGTTGTTTTGGGCTGGGGAATTGTTCTGTTGGTAAAGAACCTGGCAAAGCCTGACTTCCTGAGGTTTGGATTCCCAGAACCTACATAAAAGGCTGGAGGGATGGCCCACTGGTTAAGAGCACCTGTTGCTCCTGGAGAGAACATATCTAGGCTATCAATAAACAACCTAAAGCAGAGGTTGACAATTTAGCTCTATATCACGGAGCTCCTGCTGATAAGACACCAAGAGCCTTACCATTAAGGTGGTTTATTGTCCCACCCATTTGGGTTGATCAGTGGTGCATGACAAAACAAAAACCAACAGGAAATAGAACAGCTAGTCCAGGAGCAGTTGCAAGCTCAGCCTATAGAGGAGTCGACCAGTACTGGGATTCTCAGGTAGTTGTCATTTTAAAAAAACATGGAAAATGGACGTTGTTGACAGATCTCAGATCAAATACAAAGATTATTCAGTTAATGGACTGCTTACAGCCTGGAATCCCATTGCCTTCTTTGTTGCCTAAGGAATGGCCTATAATAGTGATTAATCTAAAAGATTGCTTTTTCACAATTCCTCTACATAAATGTGATAAGGAAAAGTTTGCTTTCTCAGTACCTACCTTTAATACATATAGCCCAATAAAAAGATATCATTGTAATATCCTGCCACAAGGAATGTTAAATAACCCTACATGTGTCAATATTTTGTACAACAGCCATTATAGATGATTTGCAAACAATTTCCTCAATCCATTATCTTTCAATATATAGATGACATCCTATTGGCTGATTCAGATATAAATATCCTGGAAAGAACATTTGATGAAGTTGAACAAAAGAAAGAAAGAAACTTACCTTGCTGGGGATTTCAAATTGCCCCTGAAAAAATACAAAAAGTGGATTCTATTAATTATCTAGGATATAAAATAAGTCTGCAAAAGGTTAGGCCACTAAAGGTGCAAATCAGGAAAGACCAATGAAGGACGCTTAATGTTTTCAGAAGTTATTGGGAGATACTAACTGGCTGTGGTCTACAATTGGTTTGGCTACACAAGTGCTAAGCAATTTATTTCAAACTTTACCAGGTGATAAAGATATAAATAGCTTGAGGAAATTACCAGCCAAGGCTGAGAAGGACATAGCTCTGGTAAAAAAAGGAAGTTGCAGGATACACAACTAGTTCTAGTGTTCCAAAATGGCCTGCATATGAGTTATCTTACCTTAACTCATTCCCCTACAGGAATTCTCATGCAGAAGGAAGATTACATATTAGGGAGTTGACATTTTTAGCACATAAACATAATAAGAAATTAAAAACCTACATGGAGATGGTCTCTGAATTGTTACTAAAAAGAAAAAAGGAAACTTCAAAAATTTGTTGGAATGGATCCAGTTGAAATCGTAGAACCTTTTATTAATGCAGAGATTGACTCATTATAGACACAACATGAATGTTGATAAAAAGCATGCACTAATTTCTTGGAGAAATTAATAACAGATACCCTAAAAGCAAGTGACTTCAGTTCCTAAAATCAACTACTTGGATTTTCGCTCATATACTAAAGGGAATTCCAATATCTGTAGATGCTACATTTTAGACTAAGGATAATAAATCAGGAAAGGCAGAAGATTTAAGTAAGGTGGCTGAGAGTCCCTAGAAATCAGTTCAAAAATCTTAATTATGTGCAATACTCATGATGTCCTCAGATTTTCAAGGGTATTAATATAGTAACTGACTCTCAATATACAGAAAGGGTTGTTTTACACAGAGAGACTGCTGATGATATTTGGGATGATTCGGAATTGACTTCACTATTAATTCAACTACAATACATAATCAGAAATAAGCGTAATTGACAATATATAACACATATAAGATCCCATACAGATTTGCCAGGCTTTTTAGCACAGGGTAATAATGAAATTGACCAGTTATTGATAGGAAGTGTACTAGAGGCTTCGAATTTCAAACAAACCACATTAACAGCAAAGCTTTAAAGAAAGACTAATATATCACAAGAAAAAGCTATCAACTGTCCTGATGTCTCTTTCATATAGTATTAAAAGTTCTAGTTCAAACAGTAAGGCAACTAAAAGAAATCAAGGGGATATAATTTGGAAACAAAGAAATGGTGTTTTTTCTATTTTCAGATCATATCATGGTATGTATAAGTGAGCCAAACAATTCTACCAAAATGTTACATTGATAAACATTGTAGCAAAGTGTCTGCATGCACAATTGACTTGAAGAAGCCATTAGTTCTGCTCCACAAATGGTGATAAACAAGTTGAAAAAGAAGTTGGGGAAACAGAACACGTTATATTAGCCACAAACAAAATAAAATCCATTCATTTTCTTCTAACTCAGCAAGTGGAAAACGGAATGACAAGAAATTCAAGATTCTGTAGAAAGAAATAGGAAGATATCAGAAGGTGGAAAGATCTCCCTTGCTCATGTATCAATGGGATAAGCATATGAATATTTCCATCTTACTAAAAAGCAATCAAGAGATTCAGTACAATTCCCATCAAATTTCTAGCACACTTCTTCACAGATCTTGAAAGAAAAATTCTCATCTTCATATGGAAAAGCAAAAAAACACAGGATAGATAAAATATTCTGAGCAACAACTAAAAGAACTTCTGGAGGTATCAATATCTGTAACTTTAAGCTGTACAGCAGAAAAAAAATAATAAAAATTTACATGGAACTGGTATAAAATTAGATAGTGGATCAAGGGAATTCAATAGAACACCCAATAATAAACCCACTCACCTACAGACACTTAACTTTTGGCAAAGAAGCTAAAACCATACACAGAAAGGTGGGAGCATCTTCTACAATTGATGCTGGTTTAAGTGGACATCTTCATGTAGAAAATGCATATAGATCCATATTTATCACCCTGCATATCACTTAAGTCCATATGAATCCAAGACCTCATTATAAATCTATACACAATTTATGTAATAGTACAAAAAGTGGGGAATGGCCTTGAACTTGTTGGAATAGAAAACAACTTCCAAAACGGGACACCCATGGCTCTGACACTAAGGTCAAGAATTAATAAATGGAACCTCATAAATTTGAAACCCTTCTCTAAGTCAAAAGACACCATCTTCAGAATACCTATAAATTAGGCAAAGATCTTCACGAGTTCTACAATGAATAGACAAGGATTCCTGCTTCTAAGTGGAATGAGGGGAGATTTGAGTGAGGGGTTACTGGGAGAAGAGGAAGGGCTGATATTGGGATCTAATATGAATAAATAACTTCAGTTAAAAAGATACATATGAATAGGAAGATATTCATTTACATGGAAAACAAAAAATAGAAACACGAAATGTGAATATGCATATACTGCTTGCATCTTGAAATGAGGATTATCTATTTTTTTTTTTGAGACAGGGTTTCTCTGTGTAGCCTTGGCTGTCCTGGAACTCACTCTGTAGACCAGGCTGGCCTCGAACTCAGAAATCCTCCTGCCTCTGCCTCCCAGTGCTGGGATTAAAGGCGAGCGCCACCACGCCCGGCGAAATGAGGATTATCTAAAGAATTCTCCAGCCGGGCGTGGTGGCGCACGCCTTTAATCCCAGCACTTGGGAGGCAGAGGCAGGCGGATTTCTGAGTTCGAGGCCAGCCTGGTCTACAGAGTGAGTTCCAGGACAGCCAGGGCTATACAGAGAAACCCTGTCTTGAAAAAACCAAAAAAAAAAAAAAGAAAAAGAATTCTCCAAATATTTCAGACCAAAAAAAAAAAAAAAATTAGAAAGATGAATTGTCCCACTTTTACAATAAATTACAACAAATAGCGTTTAGTATGTTTATTAACATGCATAAGGATATGAATAAAATGGTGATCTCATTCATATGCACAGTTCAGTAAATTATAAACTCCCTAATACTCTTATATAGAAAGTCAATTACATGGTCATTAGGAATATCTTGAAAATAATCTTGAATAGGAAAATATTTTTTCCATAAACTTTCAATGATTTCTTTTTTAATTTTAGCTGAGGTATAAGCTCTGTATCTGTTGCTATCTGGACACAGATAAAGGCATAAGATGTCCCAAACTGGCGTTGAGGGTGATTTTCAGCCACAATGTGGGTTGGGTATTAAACCACTTTTCTTTTTAAAAGAAAGCAACTTTATTAACTGGGACATCATCACAACAGCCCCCAAGGGAATGTGCCCATTTCAATCTTAGTCTTCTGATGCCTGATCATCCCTTTCTCAAAACCTGAAACATACCAAGTACTTTGCTATAGTCTCCTTTCACTGCACCTCCCAAGGTTCTTACTCAAATAAACAAATCAAAACCAATCAACAAGCCTGGCAGTGCTGGCACCGGGTGTGGTGGCGCATGCCTTTAATCCCAGTTCTCGGGAGGCAGAGGCAGGCGGATTTCTGAGTTCGAGGCCAGCCTGGTCTACAAAGTGAGTTCCAGGACAGCCAGGGCTATACAGAGAAACCCTGTCTTGAAGGACCAAAAAAAAAAAAAAAAAAAAAAAAAAAAAACACAATTGGAAATATGGGTTTTCCTATACTTTTAAGCAACCAATGAGACAAGGTCATTTCATCCCAAAGGGATTGTTACCCACCAGTTGAAAATCATTACTATTAACTTTATGATACAGGTTTGTAAAAATATTCATTCATGACTTCCACGTATGCTTATGTGAGGCAGTTTTGGGGAAGATGCAATATATACTCATCTGAGTATCCCAAGGGCAAACTGAAAACAACCAAAGCAAACTTGTTGAATCTTTTAGCTTTATTGGAGTTAGTTACAGGCCAATAGGAAAGGAGTTGTTGACCAGATCACAAGAGACTCATAGTCAGTTTTTATCCTATAATGTGAAACAAGCATTTGAGAAGAATTATGATTACTGGATACTCAAAGCACACTTCACATCTGTAAGCATACTTATAGGATAAAGAATATGCTGTGTGGGTGGCTCAGTTTCCCAGATACTCTTTTAAGTATAATTTTTCTGAATTGGTTCATTTGAATTAAATATACAGAATGTTACAAGTTTTATTAGATATTTTGAGGATGAAATTAAAGACCTTAAAAAGTTTCCTTTTGAAATGGATAATATCTGTCTCATTGAATGTGTTATAAAATTCTATCTTCCGCTGGGTGTGGTGGCACACGCCTTTAATCCCAGCACTCGAGGCAGAGGCAGGCGGATTTCTGAGTTGGAGGCCAGCCTGGTCTACAAAGTGAGTTCCAGGACAGCCAGAGCTACACAGAGAAACCCAGTCTCGAAAAACCAAAAATCAAAACCAAAAAAAAACAACAACAAAAAAATTCTATCTTCTTTTTTCAATTTTATTAGATATTTTATAATTACAATAGTATCTTCTGACTTCCCCACTTGCCTTCATCTTATAATATTTGAGGGTGAATAAGTAAAAAGGTGTCATGAAAAGCTTTCTACATTTTCACATTTTCAGAGTTTATCCCAGGATATATAGTTGACATTATCTAAAATTTGAACATTGCATGAAAGTTTTCACAAGATTTTCATAATCATACTAATTCTCTAGTGTGGAGGCTCCAGTGTTGTCAAGAGTACACCATGAATAAAACATATACCATATTTTCCCCAACAGAAATACTTTCCCCTTAAAAGTTCTTAGAAGTTCTCTCTGACCTGAAATGAAGTCAAATATATTTCTTCATACACTGCATGAGTTAATTTTCTAGCCTGTAAGTACTCACCGATACACTCTAAGAAATATACTGTTTTTCTAATGTACATAGTTTAATAACTTTTTTATTAGATATTTTATTTACATTTCAAATGCTATCCAGAAAGTTCCCTCTACCCTCCCCCGACCCTGCTCCCCTACCCACCCACTACCACTTCTTGGCACTGGCGTTCCCCTGTACTGTGGCATATAAAGTAAGTAAGAACAAGGGGGCTCTCTTCCCAATGATGGCCAAATAGACCATCTTCTACTACATATGCATCTAGACACACGAGACCTGAGGGAACCAGTTAGTTCATATTGTTGTTCCACCTAAAGGGTTGTAGACCCCTTCAGCTCCTTGGGTAATTTTTCTAGCTCCTCCATTGGGGGCTATGTGTTCTATCCCATAGAAGACTATGAGCATACCCTTTTGTATTTGCCAGGCACTGGTGTAGCTTCACTCAATATAGCCATATCAGGGTCCTTTCAGCAAAATCTTGCTGACATATGCAATAGATTCTGGGTTTGGTGGCTGATTATTGGATGGATCCCTAGGTGGGGTAGTCTCTGGATGGTGCATTCTTTCGTCTTAGATCCAAAATCTGTCTCTGTAACTCCTTTCATGGGTGTTTTATTCTCTATTCTAAGAAGGAATGAAGTAACCACAATTTGGTCTCCGTTCTTCTTGATGTTCCTGTGCTTTGCAAATTGTATCTTGGGTATTGTAAATTTCTGCGCTAATATCCACTTATCAGTGAGTGCATATCAAGTGATTTCTTTTGTGATCGGGTTACCTCACTAAGGATATTTTCTTGATACATTGTGAATTCATTGTTTTGAATAACTGAGTAGTACTCAATTGTATAAATGTACCACATTTTCTATATCCATTCCTCTGTTGAGGGACATCTGGGTTCTTTCCATCTTCTGGCTATTGTAAATAAGGCTGCTATGAACATAGTGGAGCATGTGTTCTTATTACCAGTTGGAACATCTGGGTATATGCACAGGAGAGGTATTGCTGGATCCTCCAGTACTATTATTTCCAATATTCTGAGGAACTGCCTGACTGTTTTCCAGAGTAGTGTACCAGTTTGCAATCCCACCAACAATGCAATCCTCTTTCTCCACATCCTCGCCAGCATCTGCTCTCACCTGAGTTTTTGATCTTAGCCATTCTGACTGGTGTGATGTGGAATCTCAATGTTGTTTTGATTTGCATTTCCCTGATGATTAAGGATGTTGAACATTTTTTCAGATGCTTCCGCTTACCTGGTCTCTCNTCACATTCACTACATTTGTAAGGTTTCTCTCCTGTATGAATTCTCTCATGAGATCTCAGGCTACTACTGTGGGTAAAGAGTTTGTCACATTCACTACATTTGTAAGGTTTCTCTCCTGTATGAATTTTCAAATGAATATTAAGATAGGACTTTACAGTAAAGGATTTGTCACATACACAACATTTGTATGGTTTCTTTCCTGTATGAATTCTCTGATGAATTCTGAGACGACATTTTTCAGTAAAGCATTTGTCACATTCACTACATTTGTAAGGTTTCTCTCCTGTATGAATTTTCTGATGAATAATAAGATTGAATTTTTGGGTAAAGCATTTGTCACATTCACTGCATTTGTAAGGTTTCTCTCCTGTATGAATTTTCTGATGAATAATAAGATTGAATTTTTGGGTAAAGCATTTGTCACATTCACTGCATTTGTAAGGTTTCTCTTCTGTATGAATTTTCTGATGAATTCTCAGTATGTATTTTTCAGGAAAGCATTTGTCACATTCAGTGCATTTGTAAGGTTTCTCTCCTGTATGAATTCTCTGATGAATTCTCAAACGATATTTGTTGGTAAAGCATTTGTCGCATTCAGTGCATTTATGAGGTTTCTCACCTATATGAATTTTCTTATGACTAGTAAGTTCAGATTTTCGGGTAAAGCATTTGTCACATTCATCGCATTTGTGAGGTTTCTCTCCTGTATGAATTTTCTGATGAATTCTCAGCATGTATTTTTCAGGAAAGCATTTGTCACATTCACTGCATTTGTAAGGTTTCTCTCCTGTATGAATTTTCTGATGAATTCTCAGTATGTATTTTTCACGAAAGCATTTGTCACATTCACTGCATTTGTAAGGTTTCTCTCCTGTATGAATTTTCTGATGAATTCTCAGTGTGCTTTTCCAAGTAAAGCATTTGTCACATTCACTGCATTTGTAAGGTTTCTCTCCTGTATGACTATTCTGATGAATATTAAGATGGGATTTGTGGATAAAGCATTTGTCACATTCCCTACATTTGTGAGGTTTCTCCCCTGTATGAATTCTCTGATGAGTTCTCAAACTGAATTTGTGGGAAAAGCATTTGTCACATTCAGTGCATTTATAAGGTTTCTCTCCTGTATGAATTTTCTGATGACTATTAACTTGGGATTTTCGGGTAAAGCATTTGTTACATTCACTGCATTTGTGAGGTTTCTCTCCTGTATGAATTTTCTGATGAATTCTAAGTTTCCCTTTTTCAAGAAAGCATTTGGCACATTCACTACATTTGTAAGGTTTCTCTCCTGTATGAATTTTCTGATGCCTTCTCAGTCTGCCTTTTTCAATAAAGCATTTGGCACATTCACTACATTTATAAGGTTTCTCTCCTGTATGAATTCTCTGATGAGTTCTCAAATGAAATTTGCTGGGAAAGCATTTGTCACATTCACTGCATTTATAAGGTTTCTCTCCAGTATGAATTTTCTGATCATTATTAAGATGGGATTTTTGGGTAAAGCATTTCTCACATGCAATACATTTGTGAGGAATACAATGGGTGGAATCATGATTCACATTGCTAAGCTTGTTCCATTTAGAAAACTTCTCTTGAATATTCATGTGTTCATGGACAATATACTGGCTGTCTTGATCCAAGACCTTCCCATACTTTCCATATATGCAATGATTTTCTGGGAAAAAAAAAGGGCAATCATACGTGACATGAATTATTTATATAAGGAGTAAGTGATTCAATAATCAGTAATCTCAAGGATTCATATTCTCAAAAGAGGTTTTTCTCTTTTCTTTCACGTTTTCAATTATTACATGTATCCTCAGAAGAACCTCATGTATGATTTATATGAAATGACTGGAAATGATAATAGCCTGCTAAATTTTCTTTTCAAATTGAACATCATACCCACCACAAATATAATAATCCAGAATTGCTCCTGTCTTAAGGAAAAAGAGGGACAAAGAACGCAAAAGAGGCTGAAGGTAAGGCCATCCAGAGACGGGACAAAAGAGATGCAGACCTTGCAGCCAACCATTAAACTGAGCAAAGGGACTACAATGAAGTAATTAAGGGAAGGCCTGAAGAAGGTGAGCACTTTACAGCTGTGAAGGCGGAACAACAATATTAAACAACAAGAGCACACAAAGCTCCCAAGGGTCAAATCACCAACCAAAGAGTACACATGGAAGTACAAATGGCTCCAGCTTTATATAGAGCAGAGGATTGCCTTATGTGGCACCAACAGGAGGGGAGTCCATTGGTACTGTGAAGTTTCAATACCCCAGCATAGGAGAATCCTAGGGGCATGAGGTGGGAGTAGCTGGATCAGTGGCTGGGGGTGGGGTGATGGGAGGGGAGATCATAAAAGCTGTGGGGAGGGGTGGGATATAGAGTTTCCAGACAGGGAATGGAGAAAGGGCATAACATTTGCCATGACAAATAAAATGACCAATAAAAAAGAAAATTGTACTTTGCATAATCTGGGACAAATAAATGATTGATCTGTAGTGAATTTTCAGAAAGGAAAATTCTAAAGAATACATCTCTAATTTTATGGTTACAATTTGATTCAGAGTGACACTGAATAAGGTATAAATTTGGTCAGGTATAAATTTATGATATAACCGATAGTGTCATGGAAATCTCAAAATAGGTTTGTTTCAACATCCAAAATGCTAGGATAAAGATCATGTTATCCTAGATCTAAACACAGAGATCAAATGTCAAAAAATTAAAATATAAAAAAAATGCCCAAAACAACAGCTCTATATCCATTTGAAACCTTGTATATTTTTAGATTCATAAATAAGGGAACCTTTTAAAGCAATAGGAAGATTTGTTTTTTTTTTTTTTTTTTTTTTTTTTTTTGGTTTTTCGAGACAGGGTTTCTCTGTGCAGCCTTGGCTGTCCTGGAACTCACTCTGTAGACCAGGCTGGACTTGTATTCAGAAATCTGCCTGCCTCTGCCTCCCGAGTGCTGGGATTAAAAGCGTGCGCCACCACGCTCGGGCAATAGTAAGATTTTTAAAATTGTAACTATTATATGTATAGAAATATAATTTCTTGTTCTGGGTATTTAAATATCTACTTGAACTTTTTTAACTTGACTGAAGCTAGATAAGAGATAAGGAGTAATCTCAGAAAATATAGCTCTGGTTACCAAAGCAAGCAGAGAAAGGTAAAGGAATCACAATGAAAATGATTTTA
>LR753061.1:955-38485 GCA_902729485.2 Mus minutoides | reverse complement strand
AACGCTATTCCCATTTCCCTATTTTGAGAAATTTGCTTATACCCCCATGTTTGCATGTACAGTACAGATGCTGAGACTTACTAAAGGTGTCAGTAGAGAAAAAGGCCACATTGTACCTTTCATTAAGTTCACACGCAAACAGAGCTCTGTACCAAACAAGAAAGATGCTCCACAAACCATGGCAAAGAAACCCTCATCTTCCAGAGACCACACAGACTTTGCTAGGGAGTTGTAGACATTAGTGTCTTAGTTTCATGGTATATTCTGTGTTCAATCCCATCATATTGTATACATTGAATACATGCATTTTTGTATATAAAGTACCCTCAATAAAATGGTCTTCAAAAAAGAGACATACGCAGGGCGTGGTGGTGCACGCCTTTAATCCCAGCACTCAGGAGGCAGAGGCAGGTGGATTTCTGAGTTCGAGGCCAGCCTGGTCTACAAAGTGAGTTCCAGGACAGCCAGGGCTAAATAGAGAAACCCTGTCTCAAAAAGAGAGAGAGAGAGAGAGAGAGAGAGAGAGAGAGAGAGAGAGAGAGAGAGACTTCCCCTGTCACAAAAGTGTTCCAGTTTTTGAAGGCTTAGCGGCTCTGCTTTGGATAACCATTACCACACGATATTATTTAAGTTCCCACAACGACCAGGGCTATACCATAATAATTTTAGGATCACACTTCCGAAGAAAAGCTCATACTTAGGATTTCACCCATTAAATTTAGCAGTAAATTTAAAGTGGTGAGTTTCCAGGCAATCTTTCACTTCATGTATGAAAAGTAAGAAAAACTTAATGCTGATTACTAAACTGAGACCAGAACAAAGGAGTTCTCATTTCTTCTCAGCATCAAAACTTAATGCTTTGTGTTCCTCCATAAGACCCCATGCATGGCTTTAAACATTTGCTATACAAAGTTCTCAAGATCTCAGCACTATGCATTTGAGGCATTAGCAAGTATACCAAAATCTGACATATTGAGAACCTTGGACAATTATCAATGGGGCTAAAAAAATATAGTAAAGTAAAAAGCAGGTACTAAATTACTAAATTAAGTATTTTCTATTCTTTTCTTGACAAACTATTGAAAGAACTTAGTAAGCAGAGTGAAAGTTAAGGATTCTCAGAGACTTCAAAGCTACACACCGGATTATGAAAACACAGAAGAGTCTAATGCTGGATCTCCTCTCTCCTCCCAATCTAATTTTATCCCCCATCTCAAGAACCCTGTATGAATGTCCAAGCTCCACTGCAAAGCCACACCCTGGCCATAGTTCAATTTAGATTTATGTATACCTGCTTTAGAACAAAGACATATAAGAGGAACACACAGGCCCTGGAAAGAGCCTAGGGGATATGAGTAAGAAAAACTGAGCTGGGCATGGAGCTGCAAACATGTAAGCAGTGAGGAGGCAGGAGGATCAGGAGTTCAAGGTCAGCTCCAGCTGTAGTAAGTTTAGTTTAGTAAGTGGGCTATATGATCACACTCCAAAAAGAAAGTAACTGAGCAATCTCAGAGTTTAGTTTCCTGAATCATGACCTGAGCATAAGCACATGAACCACAGGGAGACAAGCTGTTCAGGATACGCATCCCTCTTACCCTGTGAGAAGGCTATGGTCAGAGATGATCCTCTAAGCTCTGGCCCAGTGCAGGACCTCTTTCCTTTTTTAAAGGTAGTATTTCTACCAAGTATAAACAGGAAATCTGTTCTAAAAGTCATATAAATATGAGGCACTGGGGTTATGGAGCACAGTCTGCAAGAAGCCTGGGCAGTCTGGTTCTTAGGCTCTCGGACACCCAGGCGCCACTGGGTGCTGAGGAAGAGCTGAGAATAGAGTGGGGACCTGTGGGCTGGATCTAGCAGGGGCTGAGGGGGAAAAGAGGGAGCTCTGGCTGGTCCCATGGAGGAGAAGGAGTCCTTGGCTTGTCGGTGGGCAGCTGGCTTGGGCTTGGGTTGGCTTAGTCGTGGCTGGGAGTGTAGAGAGACCTTCTACGGGAGATTAAATGGTGGCTCTATAGGCAAAGGCCTCTATCACTCCCCACAATGGATCCCAGTGAAAAGAGGCAATCCATGGTTTTAAAGCATTTATTGTCATGGTGGAAAGTAGATGAGTAAAACCGTACCGGCTTGTCAGGGTGGGCCTGAGATTAAATACCTTTTGCAGGGAGGAGTGTCTGGGAAGGAGAGTTTATGAGCTAAGTCCTCCAGGCCTTTAAGTACCTCATTAAAATGGGGATCTGTCTTGAGACCACAGGACACATCCCTGTGGAGGGCTTTGGGGCTTTGCCCTTATGTGACTGATGACCACAAATCTATGGAGGACTGAAGCCTTATGCCAGGAGCCTGGTTCCCCTGTGAACAGGTAAAACACCTACTGTCCCTTCAAGGTCACTGGGGTTTCTCAACCAGGAACCAGGACATTTTTCATGATCTCATATTCACACACACACACACACACACACACACACACACACACCCCAAAAGCTTAAAACCCATGACTACTTAAATATTTTTTTCACTAAGATTCTGATTTAATGAAATAAGAAATCAGAAAGTAGGGTTCCTATAACTCAAGAAAAGCACCCTAAGTTTAAGAATCACTCAGACTGGCAGTTTTAGAGGTGAACCATTGCTGGTCTTTAGAACAATGAGAACCTGGCAGTATTGAAAATACATTCTTCAGGGATGAGGATGCAGCTGAAGGGTGTACTCTCTGTCGAGCAAATACAAGGGTCTAGTAGACAGTGAGCTCCCACTGTTGAAGAGGCCACATGACTGAGTTCTAGAAGACGCTGAAATCAGGCAGATACAGACCTGGAAGCTTCATCCCTAGCAGCTATCTCTAATAGTGCTAAGAGATGCTATGCACCCTACCAAAGGGGAAAAGTAATTATCAATCATACCCGGCTGTGAACCCTGAAACTTACATCAATGACTGGCCTGGAAAGACACGCCCACCTGCTGCAACAGTGGCAGGAACATCATGGGAGTAACCAATAACTTTCTCATCAAAATTAAGTCCTGCTCTACAAGAACACATACCTTGCACCCTTACTGGACTAGAGACCTATGGCTAGATACGTCATAGATCCCAGGGGAGAACCTACCATTATGCTGCTAAATGAGCACAGGGTTAAACTGACTCTTGGTGACTTATTATTATACCTACAGATCCATGCACCTCTCATCCTTCACCCTCAGAAGCTTCTGTCTGCAAGAGATGGTGATTAACCCAGCGATCGGTAACTGGCCAAGGAGATGAGAAGAATGGAGTTCAGAATGTCAGCCCTACAGGGAAGATACATACTGCACCCTGCTTCCCATGGCTCAGGGATCATTGTAGAGGAGGAGGAAGAGGATAACTGAAAGGAAGCGTTTGCTGGACACGGCAGGGCAGCTGCACTTGGGAATTTACAGTGGGTTTCAACAGCAGCTTACAAGACCTGTACAAACCCATGCCAGACCAAATCCTAGCAAGGAGAGAAAACTTAGGCACACACCACCACCCCAGGCCACTAAGCTACTAGCAATTATTAGCTGCTGGGAGGAGAAATAATTTTTCCCTAAAAGTGTAGTCTCGGGTAAATTGACCGCTCTCCAATGCAAGGCCATACATCCAAGAATATTTGGGCAGCACAAATTGGTCTTGAAGGAGTCCCAAAAATGAAAGTCAAAATAGTGGGTATGTAGGGAGTGGGGAAATGATCTAAGAAGTGTTGAGGGAGGAGGGTGAATATGATAAAAACTCTAAAAAAAAAAAAAAAAACTAAGAAAAATAATAAAATAAATTTAAAACAAAAGAATAAAAAGAAAGCGGTTCAATCTTGAAAAATTAATTTTAAGTGTATTTGGAATCATTTTGAACTCAGTGACATGGCTCATCAATATGTACTGTGCAAAATGTAATAGAAATGGTGCTAACATGTAATTTTCAGATTTTTATTCTTTTCTTAAACATAAACTCATTCGTGACTATTAGAAGCAATAAAAAAGGATACGAACAATTTTAACAGCAACATTTCTTAATTTTATTATGGTACAATTCTGACATGCTAAGTTTCAATTAAGTAATTCTTAAAAGGCCAAGAATCAGTCCCAAGAATAACAAAGTTGAAGTTGTAGCACCTAAGAATAATTAAACACATGTCAGCCATGTTTAATGGCTGGAAAAAAAAAACAGGTATTTTCTATGATAAACCTAGATTGAACAAGATTAGTGACATTGAGAATTGGAGGTGCTGATTTGCAGCTAAACTGTTTCACAAGAAAATCAAGAAGAATGAAACCAAAATATGCATACTTCATTCCTTCTTAGAATAGAGAATAAAATACCCATGAAAGGACTTACAGAGACAAAGACTGGAGCTAAGATGAAAGGATGGACTATCCAGAGACTACCCTACCCGGGGATCCATCCCATAATCAGCCACCAAATCCAGACACTATTGCATAGGACAGCAAGTGTTTGCTGAAAGGACCCTGATATAACTATCTCAAGTGAGGCTATGCCAGTGCCTGGCAAATACAGAAGGGGATGCTCATGGTCATCTATAGGATGGAACACAGGGCCCCCAATGGAGGAGCTAGAGAAAGTACCCAAGGAGCTGAAGGGTAATTGAAACAGTTTTTCTTTTTCTTTTTTTTTTTTAATTAGATATTTTCTTTATTTACATTTCAAATGTTATCTCGAAAGTTAACTCCTCTTACCCCTTTTCTTCCGCTTCCTCCTCTTCCTCCTCCTCCTTACCCAGTATCCCTCCCTCCTTCCCTCTCTCCCTCCTCCCCCCCTCTCTCTTAGCTAAGGGGCAAGGGTTGAAAGGAAAAACAGGGGATATAGTAATATTATAAAATAGACAAATAGGGATGGATTATCAAATCAACTCTTAAACCAAAAAAAAAAAAAAAAAAGTATAGCCATACTCTTACGTTAGTACAGATTTTTTTTTTTTTTTTTTTAGTATTGTGCCCTAGGCATGAAACAGCTTTGGCCACCAAGGCAGGCATCAAGCTAGGATGAACAAAGGACTGCCATCCACTCTGCCCCTGGCTGATATAAGTTAGTACAGATTTTTATCTTTTGATACAAAAATAGTTATATTTTGTTATACTGGTACAAAATTTTATAAATATATAAAATATCAATAGATATAGGTTTAAGGCTTTCAATGGCATAAATCTTTGTATATTAATACAAAAGTTAAGTTTAATTTTGTTACAACATAATATATGTATGTTTCAACTCTTAGACAGGCATTGTGCCTATGCA
The DNA here is from genome assembly GCA_902729485.2 of Mus minutoides. Taxonomy (NCBI): domain Eukaryota; kingdom Metazoa; phylum Chordata; class Mammalia; order Rodentia; family Muridae; genus Mus; species Mus minutoides. Next base: position 33,222 of record LR753061.1, on the reverse strand, counting down.
ACTCACTTAAAAATACAAGGTTTAGGGCTGGAGAGGTGGCTAAGTACTGGCTGCTTGCTCTTCCAGGTCTTGAGTTCAATTCCCAGCAACCACATGGTGGCTCACAACCATCTGTAATGGGATCCAGTGCCCTCTTCTGGTCTGTCTGAAGACAGCTACAGTGAACTTATAATAAATAAATAAATAAATAAATAAATAAATAAATAAATAAATCTTAAAAAAAAAAAAAACAAAACAAAACAAAAAAAACGCCGGGAGTGGTGGCGCACGCCTTTAATCCCAGCACTCAGGAGACAGAGGCAGGCGGATTTCTGAGTTCGAGGCCAGCCTGGTCTACAAAGTGAGAGTTCCAGGACAGCCAGGGCTATAAAGAGAAACCTTGTCTCGAAAAACCAAAAAAAAAAGAAAAGAAAAGAAAAGAAAAAAACACAAGGTTTAGTCCCAGTCTTTTTAATAGCTGCTATTACAAACTGTTTGGGATAATTAAGTAATGTAACAGTAAGTCAATCAAACTCATGGTTATGTTAAATTCTAGTCTAGATTATCACAGAAATATACACCCTGGGTTGTACAGATAACAGGTAGCTGGAAACAGATAACATTTGTTGATTCAGATATGCTATGAATAGAGTCTTCAAAAACCTCAGAGACTCACAGACTATGGATTTAAAGATGTTTTTATTAATTTAAGGTCTTTCTGACATTGAGACATGTCAGCTCTTGGCAGCACGCCATTTGACTAGGAAGAAGATGAGCATCAAAAGGCCTCCACATGTAGTTGCTAGCCACTGGGCACAGAAAATGCTCTAACTTCATCTGCAGACAGAATGCTGTCCAGAAAGGACAAACAGGGGTAGAGAAGTCAATCGCCAAGCTCTGCCAAGACAGGGTAAGCAATTACTGCTTCCTAATTCCTGCTTCACAAAGGTCTGTCAGATAGTGTGGGCCGGAAGGCTTAAAGATAGATGCTCCAGCATTATAGAGAATATTGGGGGGACTATCTAAGCGTCAGCTGTCTCTGTCATTTCTTTATTTTTGGAAGCTGCATTCTGTGCTTCCTGTATACTCAGGTAATATTTATCCCTTCTCAGGTCTCTGATGGGTTAAAGATTAGAAAGTCATAGTCTTACTAGAAGCTTAAGTTGTTTAGGATTTTAGAAGATGTTCTAGGTCTATAAAGGTATTTAATAGGTTAGAAATTGATATACATACAGAACTCTGAAGTCACCAGGATATGATAGCTAATAAAATACTTTTTCCTGAGTTGTCAAATACAGACTAGAACTTTTCAATGTAACTCTTACCTAATAATTTTTATAATAATTTCATTATTGTTCCTACTGTATATGGTTTATTATTTTTTAAGATTTATTTATTTAAAGTATATAAGTACATTGTCACTCTCTTCAGACATACCAGAAGAGGGCATCTGATCCTATTACAGATAGTTGTGAGCCACCATGTGGTTGCTGGGCATTGAACTCAGGACCTCTGGAAGAACAGACAGTGCTCTAAATCTCTGAGCCATCTCTCCAGTCCCTGTTGTTTATTATTATAAGAGAAAGACCCTTTTTATTTAGACAAAAAAGGGGAGTTGTTGAGGTTTGGTCTGTTGCTATGTATTGTAATGCTAAATTCTATACCAGAAGGTTTAGGCCTACAGTGAGTTCTTGAATTCTCTTTACAAGTTTTTGATATGTAAACCTTGTTCCTTGATTTTAAATTATTTGTTAAATAAAATTGGCTACATGAAATTACTAGAGGGATTAGAGGTAGGTGGGTTTTGAATTACCTGGTTGGGGATGAGAAAAGAGAGGAGAAGGAGGAAGACCAAAAGGAGAGGAGGAAGCCACCATGAGGGGAAATGGACCATGAGCACGTGGCCAGGAGAGACTGCAAGTACCTGGGGTACACAGCTGGGGGGGTAGACAGGACAGCAGTTAGAAAAGTAGATTAGGGGTTATCCTCCAGTAATTGTCAAAGCCAAAAATAAAAACAAAAACAAACAAACAAAACAAAACAAAACAACAACTCTAATGGACATAGCTACAAAGACTTCCTTGCTTCACCCTGAGCAGTGAAGGTCGGTTTGAATGTCAGAGCACTTACCTGTAATGAAACGATCTAATGGCATCACAGGGGCCACATGAGGAGTAGCTTGTGTAACAAGAAGATTGATCAGATCTTGCTTAAAATTTTTCAGTGTAAGCAATGCTCTGGCAACAAGGCCACCCATAGAGTGACCAATTATTGCCACACTTGTAGGAGCAAATTCTTGACCCTGTTTTTAAACAAAGACAAAAAAATTAAATCACCATGACAAAATTCTTAGTATCCTAAGAAAAATATTTAGTACTTCTGATTGTATATGAGCAATACAATAGCAAGGGTAAACCATAGGAGGACCCCTCAAAAGACAGAAAAATCCATCTTCATACAGTTCTAAACAATATGCTAATATTCCTTTGTTTTGTTTTGTTTTTTCGAGACAGGGCTTCTCTGTGTAGCCCTGGCTGTCCTGGAACTCATTTTGTAGACCAGGCTGTCCTTGAACTCAGAAATCCACCTGCCTCTGCCTCCCAAATCTCTGCTGGTATTAAAGGCGGGTGCCACCACTGCCCAGCTGCTAATATTCTTTTATGTTATGCCTTAACATAAAAAACAGGTTTTGGTTATAGTTTTCTGAACTAATATTGGAATCCTTGAGTTAGTGAATCGCGTTTGTATTCATGTGTTAGGTTGCTTGCAATCTGAGGTATGAGTATATTAAATAATATTAGAATATTAAAAACTCAAGCAACAGCACATGCTTACTTACATTACAGCACTGTTATGCTTATTCTCCTCTGAGAGGCTCTATCCAGCAGCTGACCAAAACAGATGCAGACACTTACAGACAAACACTGGATGGAGCTTGGGAACTCTTAGGGAAGAGTTGGAGGAAGAATTGAAGGCCCCTGAGGAGGATGGGAACCCCACAAGGAGGACCAACAGAATCAACTAACCTGGACCTCTGGGAGCTCTCAGAGAATGAGCTACCAGCCAAAGGATGCACACAGGCTGGAATAAGGCCCTGGGCACATATGTAGTATTTGTGCAGCTCAGTCTCTATGTAGATCACCCCAAAACTGGAACAGAGGCTCTCACTAAAACTGTAGCCTGATTGTAGTATCTGTTACCCAACAGGACTGCCTTTTTAGGAGAAGATGCACCTAATCTGGCAGAGACTTGATGCACCATGGTTGGGGGATACCTAGTGGGGCCCCACCCTCTCAGAGGAGAAGGGGAGGAGGGATGGGAAAGGGGTCTCAGTTGTGGAGGGGACATGGAAGGGAGGTAGTACTTGGGATGTAAATAAATAAATAAATAAATAAATAAGAATATTAAATTTTATAATATATAAGAAATCAGAATATTTGGCACTGAAAAGTTTTAAAGAATGAGACAATTATAGCTATTGTTGCAATGTACTATCGTATGGTATCTCTTCAAATTTTTTCTCTACAGTGCATTTTAGTTTAAAAAATAAAATAGCATATTGAATATTGATTCATTGGTTATGAAATACTTTAAATAAGTACTGCTTAAAAAGAGTCTTTGTTGCGGCTGGAGAGATGGCTCAGAAGTTAAGCTCACCTGACTCTTCTAGAGGACTGGGTTTTAACTACAACCACCTGCATGGCAGGTGAAGACAAAAGTGTGTTACTCTAGTCCCATGAGATCCAATGCCCTCTTCTGGACTCCAAAGGTACCAGTCACCCACATAGTGCACAGACATCCAAGCAGACAAAATATCTATATACATGAAATTAATTTTTTAAAACAATAATAATCTTTGTTTATCATGGGTGGTGTTACAACCCTCTAATTCCAGCACTGGGAAGGTAGCGAAGTTGCATATCTGTTCAAGGCCAGCCAATGATCTATGTAGTGAGTTCTAGGCCAGCCAGAACTATTAGTGAGATCATCTCAAAAACACACAAAGAAAAGAGTTTGTGTTCACTGTTCTCCTTAGTGTCTCCACTAAACCCGGGCTTGTTTCCCCAGCATCGATCCTTCATATGTATCTTCCTCCAGTTATGGTGGGCTAAGTCTGCTACCCTCAGAATGAACCAAAAGCAAGGTTGCTGCAGAGAATAGTCCGGGTCCTTAAAGTTTGGAAGGCTTCTTGCCACTCTATAGATCAGGGCTTCTCAGCCTGTGGGTTGTGACTCCTTTGAGGGCTGACCAACCTTTTCAGAAGGGTTGCAGATGAGATATCCTGTATATCAGTTATTTACATTATGATTCATAACAGCAGCGAGATTATAAAAGTAATTTCATGGTTGGAGTCACCAAACCATGACTAACTGTATTAAAGGGTCACAGCGTTATGAAGGTTGAGAACCACTGTTTTGGATAGTTCACAGTGCCCACAATGCAAATAGTATGGTTTATGATGAATATCTATTGTCCTCCAAGCTAGAATTCTTGTATATGTTAGGCAGAAAGTGTCAGAATTAGCCTCTAATGAAAACTTGGGACACTGAGCCTGTAAGGAATGCCCGCCATTCCTTGCCATAGGCAATGTTTCTCACGTCACAAACTGCTGAAAGAGCAGAGTGAAGGTCGAATGTCAGCCCACCCCGTGAGACTGTTGGAAGCTTGCACCTGCTTTTTGTGGACTTTGTCCTGTGTGCTTCTCCTTCTGCCCAATTTGCTTTGTGTCCTTTCACCATGTGACGCATGTGTTATAAACTGAACCCTACGAATAATCCCACTAGCAAGCCAGCCAGCCTGGGGATGGTCTTGGGGATCTCAGAGAAAGCTCACTGCAGTCAGGGCCAACCTCTATACCCCTAATCCTTGTTCTTAGCCATGGGTACTTCCTTTCACTCCTAGTCTCTGGTGCTGTTCTCTTGCATTTCCTTCAGCTATTAAATGAATGGCCTGGGCCTCGTGCCTTTGACTTTTCTCTTTACACACACACACACACACACACACACACACACACACACACACACACAGGGATCTACACACATGGACACACACACAGGGATCTACACACATGGACACACACACACGTACTGATATTAGCCACACTCATCTCCTCCCTCTTCCCCACCCTGGCTTTTAATGCATGTATTTAGCGTTAACTCCCAACTAATCTCACCTGGATTTTTTTTTTTTCCAGCTTTAGACCCAATTGCACAACTCCTGTTGCACAATTGCTATACTGGGAATACCTTACGAATCTTAAGCTTAAGCTGTCTAAACTAGAATTTACTGCCTCCAAGTATTCTCTACCTAGTCCTGTAAAAGGCAATTCAGTCCCTTCAGTTGTCCAGAGTATCTGGAGTCGTTCTTAACTCTTGTTTTTCTTTCATACAGAATTTCAATCTGCAATCTCCCAGCAAAGAGGATAGTTTTCTCCCCATACCATTCTGATTACTTAGGAAGAGATCATTAAATTCTATTCTTCCTACACTGAATTTTTGTTCCTTTTTCTATAAGCCATGGACCGGTGCTAGTGTGGACAAGTGGCTTTCAGCCGTAGAGATGAGCCTATGATGGTCTATATACCAACTCATATTTAGATATTAAATCAGATTAGGGTTTTTTGTTGTTGCAATAATTCTATTTAGTCATGATATACTGTACTTTCTTTGTTTGTTTGTTTGTTTTTTGTTTTTGTTTTTTGAGACAGGGTTTCTCTGTATAGCCCTGGCTGTCCTGGAACTCACTTTGTAGAGCAGGCTGGTCTCGAACTCAGAAATCCGCCTGCCCCTGCCTCCCGAGTGCTGGGATTAAAGGCGTGTGCCACCATGCCCAGCTCCACCTTAGCTTTTTAGCTCCACCTCTCAATGAACTAGGAAGTTTCAGTTCAACCTAGATCTTTATGCTAGCATTGAATTGAAGATATTACATTATTTGTCTTAAAAAGTACTGCCATTTTTGTATTTTTGTTTCAACTCCAACACAAACAAATGTACTATTTCCAGCCCAAACGTGTCCCTAAGAAAAGAAAGCCACTGACACTCGTGACTTGCACATTTCTCTCCCACCTTGTAGAGTTTGAGAATTGCTTTAATGCACTCGTGTACAAACTTGGTCTGCTTCTGAAGGCTCCCACCATACAATGCCACCAGCTCTTCATTGAAGTTGACACTGAAGAAGTCGAAGTGGTACTTGAAGTCGATGTCTTCTGCTTTCCTAAGTGCAATAGAGCCGATAGAACGAACTGCAGAGTAAGAAAGAAGAGGGCTCACTATACAAAACATCCTGGAAAAGCATCCGACTTCGTCCCGATGTTTTGAATAAATAAACCCATCATGAAATATAAGCAACTTATCTCAGTGTGATGCGCATCATCAGGTACCAAATAAGAACCTGAGGCTATAGCTCAGTTGGTACAGTGTTTGCTGTTCAACTATGAAGACCCTGAGCTCAGATCCCGGGATCCATGTAAAAAGCCAGGCCTATACTACCAGCACGGAGGAGACAAAGACAGAAGGATCCTAGAGGCTTGCTGGACAGATTTCTAGGTAAATCTGAGAGCTACAGGTTCAGTGAGATCATTGAAAAATAAATAAGACAGACAGAAAGAAGAAAGGGAAAGGTGGAGAATGATTAAAAAAAAAAAACCTTAATGGTGATCTCTAGTTTCTACCCATACACATCTATATGTACCATCCCTAACCCTCCAACTCACTCACTACACAAGCACACACCAATTAAAAGAACAGATATAATTCACATATTACACCAGTCACCCTTTGCAAAATTTGTAATTCCATGGATTTTAGTGCATTCGTCACCTCTAGTGAGTATTGTACAACCTCCTCTGAAACTTGAGTATTTCAACAACATGAGTACTCACTCTCCAATCCTGCTGTTCCTCCTAGTGTCTAATATGCACCAGCTTATTCTCTGTCTCCATGAATTTGCCTATTCTTAACATTTCAGATGAATGTCCGAAATGTATCAGGGACTTCCCTAAACTACGTTCAGGCTCTCCTCGCCATAGCCTCTCCTGACCACCTCGTCTAAACAAGCCACATTCCTATTACTTACCTTCTACCTCTTTGGGGCTTTACTTATTTATTTCTCAGAGTTTTTAATATTACTGGAACGAACATCTACTGATGGCTGTCTCCCAATAAAAACATGTGTTTGATGACTACTGTCCTGTGCTACTCCGTATACTTATCTAGAATACTAGAATACCTAGAATACTCCCTGGCTTATGGTAGATACTCCACAAATATTTTATAGATGAATAATAAGCACATATGACTACATGCATGTTAAACCAAGTCTGGGTTCATTATATAACAATTCCTCCAATGTTTATAAGAACTGAAGCAGATTTTGTTTATAAGCAAAATTATTTACAGATTGGGATATCTGGCTGCTATGCCAAAAACTCTGACATTCTCCACACCATTCTGTAATCTCTCCATGTCTCTACCCATGGAGAGAAACTGATCTCTTCTCTTGTTCAGCATAATTTAAGATTTTATCTCCCCACTGAATGCTTCAAGATTCCATTCTCAGTAACTTCGTTTCCAACATTAACCTTTCCTCTACTTCTGAACACCTCTATAATCTATTCACCCTACCCTATGCCATCTGATTTCTGAATACCTGTATAATCTATTCGCCCACCTACACCGTCTCATTCTTCTCACTCTCTACGAAGTAGTGTTCGACTCTTCTTTTCCTTCTATTTTAAATGTTTGCTCTCTTGGAAAGTGGCATGTACCTGAGTCTCCCAGTAGGTCTGACACAGTACCCAACAGAGAAAGCTTTTCATTTACACCACTTGATTCTGGCATTACGCACATGATTCCAAGCCTGGAGCTGAATTCCACAGCTTGAACTTCTTTCTTCCACTACCTACCTTGCTTATAGCTTCCAGCATTACCAGGAAGAAAGAGAACAGGAATTCCTGTCAAAGGGAGAATTTTGTGTTCTTCAGCGTACGATCCTTCTCCGTAAAGATATAACTCATATGCTGGATAACGCTTAGTCAGTTTCTTTGGGAGTTCTATTTTCTACAGAAAATAAGAAAATAAATAAGTCCATTTTAATCACTTTTATTAATACAACTCAGATTCAATGCAAACATAAATTAAAGTACTTTAAAATGGTAGAGTATACAAATATTATGAATGCTATAAACCATACCCAATGCACAAAACAAGTTCACACGGGGATTATTCCTAAACTATATGGATCTTGAAGAGTACAACCTTCATAAAAGCATAAAACACGTATGGTTGAAATTCTAACCAATCAGTCAAAATAATCCCTGACGATGGCTATATGTCACTATATGTCACTATATGTCACTATATGTCACTATATGTCACTGGTGTATGTCAGAAAGTTTCACATAAACTTAACTGAAAATGCATTTAATTTAGAACCAGTTATCAACTATAATTTAAAATAAGGATAAGACCTTTCCATGATCAAATCAATGCTTTTGCCATTGTAAACTACTTTATAAGTATCTTCTTTTACTCGGGCCCACCTAAATACTCTAGCTGCTACAACTTTAAACAAAGCATGTTAGTGTTGGGGTTTGTGTGTGTACATGCATGTTCATTCATTTGTGTGTGTATATGTGTGTTCATATGTGTGCATAGGCACATGCATGTGGATGTGGAAGCCATATGTCAACACTCGATATTCTTGATTATTCTCTGACTTATTTATTTTGGGACAAGATCTCTTCCTGAACCTAGAAATCTCAGATTCAGCTAGACCTGACTCTGCTTCCCCAGCACTGGGGTGACGGGCACAGACTGCCATGCCCAGCTCTTTACCCCTGTGTGGGGATCAACTAAGGGACTATCTCGTGCTTGCATGGCAAGCCCTTCCTTCATCTACCAAGCCATTCCAGTGCCACAGGAAGTTTGTTGGACAACGTTTTAACTATGATGGTCTAACAAAATAATCTGAACCTTTACAACAAAGTCTTGATCAAGAATATGTACACTCTAATCCCAGCACTCGGGAGGCAGAGACAGGCGGATTTCTGAGTTCAAGGCCAGCCTGGTCTACAGAGTGAGTTCCAGGACAGCCAGGGCTACACAGAGAAACCCTGTCTCGAAAAACCAAAAAAAAAAAAAAAAAAAAAGAATATGTACGCTCTTCTTACCGTAAACATTCCACTGAATAACATTAGCTTCAATTCACGGACCAGCTACATGGACTGTCAGCCAGCTTTAAGCTACTTTGCAAATCCTAATGTTGTACTACATATGCAAAGTCTTCACGTCATCTCCAAAGGGTAGGCATTTATCAAAGATGTAGCCAAGTGTTAACTTTTACATTCCCTCTTTGAGGCGGGGTCTCACTGTGCAGGCTCTGCTGGTGACACTCCATCTTCCTACCCCAGTCTCCCAAGTGTTGGGAATTACAGGAGTATTTCACCATACCTGAAGTTTCCATTAATTTTTTTATAACAGAAATCATTAAAATCCACTGTACTAAAAAAAAAAAAAAACCCACTGTACTAAATCAAAAACTGAAACTGATATCAATATATCAATAATCTAGAAATGTAAAACATGCATATACTTGATGAAAAAATCTTACTGTATGAATTTTAAAAACTGTAAATGTTGTTAATATTGCTGGAAAAACTTACTGCTCAAAGTAGAATTCTAATCATTTGTATATATTCTAGAATATTCCCTTGAAGATGTTACCATAATCCAGGCCAATTGTATCACAGAAGCATCTACAGGACAATATGCTTATTACTTATTAGGCTAGCACTTTAAATTATCTTCTCCAACACACCAAATACAGAAAAACCAAGTCTACCATTTGCTTTATAAGCACGCTAGCATTTCAAGTCAAATTAGTCCGAATAATAATTATGCAATGTGCAAACAAACGTGAGAATGAGGCAATAGTTTGTTTATTGGGGTTCAAGCAAGAATATAAAATAAAGAAGTAATTCCTTAACTGTTCCCAAATAAGAACATTATTTGATGCAATGGTGCACACATAGTTTTTAGTTTAGTAGACAAGTTTAAGCTAAGTTGAACATTAATCCAGAAAACTAGAAATTATCAAAAATGTCTAAAAAGACCAGGTGGTGGTGGCGCAAGTCTTTAATCCCAGCACTCGGGAGGCAGAGGCAGGCATATCTCTCTGAGTTCAACGCCAGCACACAGAGAAACCCTGTCTTGAAAAACAAAAACAAAACACACACACACACATACACACACATTTCTCTGAAGATAAAAAGTAGGCAAAACAATATTTTTGACATATTTTATAACATGCTATTTTATGGGCAATTTCATTGTAAAATATTTATATCATTTAAAAATTAACAATATATACATATTCTAAAAATATACAGGTGGGGGGAAAGGTAAGGGAGATGGAGAGTCAAAGAGGGGAGGGGAAAGGAGAAGAGAAGAAGAAATAAGAATGGTAAGAAAGGCAGGCAAATGGCAAATGACACCTCCAGGCAGAACACAAGATCTAGAACGTCTCAGAAAGACAACAGGAGAGGCAACTGGTGGGCACACAGAGGGATGCTATGCCGAGAAGAAAGATGCATAAAGGAAGATGCATAGCTGTAGGGCTCCAACACAAATTACTTCACATGGACAATTTAAAATAAGCCAACTCTCTCCCACAAAAGACATTCAGTGACAACCAGTGACCTCTGCATTAAATAGTACTCCCATGAGGCAACTCTGCACTCTGCACTGCCTTGACTGCACCTCAGAAGAGGCTGCTCTCATTGGCAGTGTACACCTCTCCCAAATGACAAGCGTTCTCAACTGCTAGAGAACGCTGACTTAAGAAAGCAATGGTCAGCCGGGCGTGGTGGCGCACGCCTTTAATCCCAGCACTCGGGAGGCAGAGGCAGGCAGATTTCTGAGTTCGAGGCCAGCCTGGTCTATAGAGTGAGTTCCAGGACAGTCAGCCAGGCTATAAAGAGAAACCCTGTCTCGAAAAACCTAAAAAAAAAAAAAAAAAAAAGAAAGCAATGGTCAGCCAGGCGTGGTAGCACACACCTTTAATCCCAGCAGTTGGGAGGCAGAGGCAGGCAAATTTCTGAGTTCGGGGCCAGCCTGGTCTACAAAGTGAGTTCCAGGACAGCCAGGGCTATACAGAGAAACCCTGTCTCAAAAAACAAAACAAAAAACAACAAAAAAAAGGAAAGCAAAGGTCTTATTTTGTGATGTCTGTGTGTGTGTGTGTGTGTGTGTGTGTGTGTGTGGATGTGTGTGTTCGTGCACGTGTATGTATATATAATATATACCTTTCTCTTGTAAATGAAAACTATGAAGGTTTGATATCCATGGTTTAACAAAAAGAAAACAAAATTAGCAGAATAAATGCAGACATTTAAAGTTCTTAGTAGAAGCCCTCGGCCCTTGACTGAGGCTACTCCCAAGAGTAAGCCTAAGGACTCCTGCTTGGTTAAAACAGGAAAAAAACACCTCGACATAATTTAACCTTTCAGATAGGCCTTTCTTCTTGTCATAAATCCTCTGCTACAATCCAGTTCATGCTGCTACCAAACCATCTAGCTACATACATCCTCACATATTTCCATACTGTATACATAAATAATAAAGACTTTAGAGAGGGTAGCTTTTAAAATTTGATTCCAAAATCTACCTCACTCTTATAATTTACAGATGCCATGTTTTAAATTTTGTGTTTAATGTATTTAAATTTTTTCAACTTCAGAAGGGCAGGCACTGAAAAGAAGGTCTCTTACCATAGTCCAGAGCAGGTCAGTTCCCCATCCATATGACAACGGATGTTAACCAGCTTTTATGTGCTGCCAAGTATAATTTGGATGTACACAGGCAGATACATTTATAGATTATTTCCTCCCTATCAATAGTAATATGTTATAAATGCTGCTCAGACATTATGCCCCAGCGCCTTCCCTCCTTCGTGTGTGCTAGCCAAATGACTTGCATGTCCACACTCAGCTCTCCTGATCCCCTCACAGCAGCTGGGTTTTATTATTATTATTATTAATCATTCCATTCATTTGCATCTCAAATATTATATTTTTTATTTTTTTGTGTTTTGCCTGTGGAGCCAGAAGAGGGTGTCCGGTTGGAACTGGAGTTAAGTATGGTTGTAAACCACCAGGTGGGTGCTGGAAACTGATCCCAGGCTCCATGCAAGAGCAGTAAGTGCTCTTTACCTCTGAGCCAGTACAAACATGTATATTCTTTCTTCTCTGAAGAGCCTTGTACACAGTCTCTTGCTATATTATAACTGATTTTTATATCTTTGTCTCTCTTCATGTTAAAATATATACATTAAAGGCCTATAGGGGCTTTTTATCACTAATACCCTCTCATGCCAAATAGACCTAGTCATTCAATAAATGACTGTCTAAATAAACATCAACATGCTTTATGATAAAGTATGGTTTATATATGCAGCATCAACATCTCCTTTCAGAGAGCAAGCATTAGGTCACACACATGAACAGACCCAAATGAGAGAAAACAACTCAGGTGTTTCTGCTCAAATTCTACAATTTGCCTAAATTATGTGTAGCTGAACAACCGTTTGGCCCTACTGGCATCATAGAGCAAGAAGCTGTAAAGGATGTGGTAGACTGAAGAGCTAACCATCAAATAGAGTTAACTCCACATAAGTGCATCCAGGAAACTATAGGCAAAGGATGAGTAGAGATAATAAGCCATTTTAAATTCAAATTTTCATTTTTGCAAAGAGCTTCAAATTCCTGTCACTTAAAAAAAAAAAAAGGATGTTTATCATTTTTTGCTGACTAGCTAAGAAAGGCACAAATAAGCAACTTTTTTTTATTAGATATTTTCTTTATTTACATTTCAATGTTATCCCCTTTCCTGGTTTCCCCTCTGAAAACCCCCTACCCTCTTCCCCCTCCCCCTGCTCACCAACCCATTCACTCCCTGCTTCTTCCTGGCCCTGGCATTGCCAAATAAGCAACTTCTAAAAAGGGAAAAGAAAAAGGCCTCAAGAAGGATGAGATATCAAGAGGAGGCCATGCCACCTGCTGGACACCAACCTGCAAACAATTAGAAAGCTTCAGAAATGCTAATCTAGAAGGCAACAGATATGCTATCTTTAGAACGGCTTTACTCATAGGAAAGCCATTTGGCTCTTAAAAATCTCAATATTTATTCAAAAGGGTTCATTTCTATAGGTAGGCCTTAATTCTGTTTGTAAAATAACATAATTCATTCAAAGTCTGCTAAAAATGTGTACTGAAACTTCCACCACTATGATTATTACTGTACACACAAATTATTAAGTGTCAAACTCCAAAACAGCAATTTGTACCAAAATAACTGCATACGGACAAAAAAGCCCAATAGTTCTTTTGTCTCAATGACACTAATTTTCTCTTTCTAGTCAATTTCATGAGGCACAAGACACATCTGTGAGATCCATATGCTTTGCTCTGAACACGAAGGCAATTTCTACTACTGCAAATATTAACATAGATCAAATAATTGTGGGAAATCTAAAAATAAATGAAAACTATTGTTCCAAAATGATTTTATTGTAACCATTTAATACAGTACTACACTAAAGCGACCTGCTTCAATATTACCGAGTTTTCAAATTATTAAGCCATAGGCAATGAAAGAGAATTAAAATGAACTCTATTTTCAGTTTTTAAAAAAAAACCCTAAAGTTCATATTTTTAACTATTAAGATTCTAATGCACATAAAGCAACATCACATCAGTTTATTAGCTTAGGAATGAACACTAACTTGATAAAAAAAATCTCCAAGAGCATCTGAAATGCAGTGTTCACTTTCCCTCATAACCACTGATGCAAAATCAAGGCAGGAAGTCATCTACTAGGAAATATCCATGGGAAAGGATGCTTGATCCCCAGCAACTTAAACTTCAGTTTTTAAATGTAAATAAGAAGGCATAAGACAGGCTCCCTCTATAAGGACCTGTACACAGATGCAATCCTGATTTTCATTCTTTATCGACAGAAAAAAAATATGCTATGATCCTAAAAGAATACTAAGAATGCACTTTATCAAAACGTATTATGTGTATGTTATTATAATAGATATTCCAAAATTAAGATTCATTTAGAAATCTCAAGAAAAATATCACCAAAAGGAAATTTCTCCTGACAGCTGTGTAATTTGTTATCATCTCTTTCTGCTGCTGGTCATGAATGAAATTCTAGATTCTACTACGCGGAACAAATGAAGCAATTAATGAAAGCATTCAAATTAGAACAGAGGAGGTGGAAGGGCGGTGAAAGAGGAGGCAGATCCTGTTAAACCCAGTGAGAAGACAAAATAACACCAGAATGTACATGCAACCGATTATAATAGATATCGTAATAGATTATGCAGGTCACTGACTGTTCAGAGGCATGCGAAAACACAGGTACGCACACGCACACACCCACGGACTCAAAACCTACAGAACAGGTGGATCGGCAAAATTCTCCACCGGAGGGAAACTAGATAGTTTTCAGTTTAATTATTAATCAGGCCAGTCTTTCACTTCACCCAGAGGTAAAACCTCAGAGCCTCTTTTTAAATCAGCTTTGGCAACTCTGCAATCGCTGTTTCTTTCCAGAAAAGCGAAATCTGACGTGCCCATCACTGGGCGCGAAGAGAAATCATCTCCTTGCAAGCAAAGGAGGATCCGGGAAGTATAGGGATTGGGGAGAGGGACCGGGGCTGGCTCTCTGGCGGTCAGAAGTCGAGGTCCAGAGTCTGGGTGGGGGACGAGAGGTCGCGGAGGCGAGGATGCCCTGCCCAGCCCGAAGCAGGAGACTTCAAGTGCCAGGAGGGCTCCGACTCGGAGCGTTCCAGCTGAGCCCGAGAGAAGCCCGGGAGGTGTGGGCGCGCAGGTGAGGGAGGGCCGTACCTGGTACTCGGGGTACTCGAACATGTAGCTCATGCTGCACTTGTTCTCCTCGAAGCCGAAGAAGACATCCCACAGCCCCAGGGTCGCCAGAAACACCATGAAGACATAGAACGCCAGGTTCCAGAGGTTGACTGAGTGGAGAAACATGGTGCAGCCGAGCGCCTCTACGCCCGGAGAAGCTCCGCAGCCTAGACAGAGCGAGGGAAAGACGCCGGTGCCAAGCCGTGCCCAGCAGAGCGGCGCGCGCCTGCGCGGAGCCCGCCAGCAAGCCCCCCCCCTCCCCTTCGCCTGCCGCTCAGCGCGCCTGCGCAACTTCGAGCAGCCGGTCCGCGGCACCGCCCACGGAGGAGGGAGCTGTGGGCGTTTGCAGCGTGAGCGCGATTGTGCGCCTAAAAGATGGAATGAGAAAGCGGAGTGGGCTGGGCTGGAGGGCATGGGAGAGAAAAGGGAGGGGGCGAGAGAGAGAAGCGGGTGGGTGAGGGGGAGACGGGGAGTGGAGGAAGAAAGGGAGAAGGGGGATGGGAGCGCGGGATCCCAGAGGCAGGAGAGGGAATGGCCGGGTGGGTACCACAGGAATTGGCCAGAGGCAAGGATAACGCCCAAGAGTCCAGAGACTGTTAGAGAATCAGAGCTAACTGGTCAAGGGAGGCGGCACATCAAAGGCTTGTCTGGTGGCCGTCACGGAAGCCTTCCCCTGCAACAGTTTCAAACCCCATCCTGTTCAATTTTGAACCTTATCGGGCCTCCGCAATTTCGCTTCAAGGACCAACTAGCTTGATTCCAGAGGAGACAAATGGCTTTCACCCTCCCGCTTAGACCACCGACTTGGGCCCCGTAGGTAACAACACGGACTCATTAAAACAAAACACAGGACAGTCAAAGGAAATCCTGTTCTTGGTGGAAGCCTTAATCAGACGAAGTCTAAAAAAACAATATAAAAATACCCACCAACATGATGTTCCCAGTTGGTATCTGCAGGATCAGGTTGACACTGACTTGAGGTGCTCTCCAAGTCCCCCATGTCTCTGGGGACTGGTTCCACAATGACGTTAGAAGAGAATTTTGCTCAAGCTTCCACTCTTTCTCATAACTTAGTTCATTTCGAAGAATTTCCATTTGTCTTTACACAAAGCGGGGGGGGGGGGGTTTAAAAAAAAAAAGCAAATTAAACCCATTGGTAATAGTTGTAACAGCTTTGAAATGCTGAAATGTTATGAGGTGTCAGTCCTTAAAGCTGACCAGACAGCAGATGTGTGTATGTATGTGTGTGTGGTGTGTGTGTGTGTGGGGGGGTGTTGCTAACTTCAGAATTTTTACTTAGAATGATCTTTGGCACTGACTCAATCTTATTTTATTAGATTAATTTTCTGGCATATATTTTGGGGAAAGCTGGATATGATGCATGAAATCAAAGAATTTCAAGACTGAAAAAGAAGCTGATTGTTTATCTTATGCAAAACCCTGCTATTTCACATCAAGAAGCTACAATCCAAAGGTAAAAGGATAACAATTTTTTACCCTACCCAGAAACACTTGGATATCTAAGCAAATACACCTAGCTACAAGATATGGACTATTTGTAAAGAGAGGAATGGGAACATGGACTGGTGAGCTGCTTTGAGGTATGGAGGTAGATTTGGAAGGGCCAGGAAAGTCTGGGTAACACTGAGTAGCAGGGCAATAGTTAGCTAATAAGCATTTAAGTCATGTCATGTATGTTTTGGATGTTGTGGTGTGCCCCTTGGTATAGGAGTTATTTGTCTTATGCTGTGATGATACCCTGGGACAAACGACTTAAGAAAGGGTTTGTTTCAGTTCAAGCTTATAGTCCATTGTGGCAGGGTGTTCATGGCGGCAGAACCTGAGGCGGCAGCAGGTCAGTTTGCAGCTGTAGACAGGAAGCAAAGAGAGGTGCATGTTAGGGCTCAGCTCCCTTTTGTCATTTTTATCTGGTTTGGAAGTTAGGGTGAGTTTTTTTCTATTTTAGTTAATTTAATCTAGAAAAATCACTCCCAGACATGTCTAAAGATTTGTCTCCAAGGTCTTAGTAAATCCCATTCAGTTGAAAAAAAAAAATTAACCTTCTTCACAACTCTACCCCTTGTCAACTTGATGGTCAGTGTTACTATTAAACAATTACCTTCTAGGATCATTAGCTACCTCATGATACAGATACATTTAGTACAACTTCAAAAGTCCCCATAATCTTTGACAACCCCAATGCTAGTGAAAAGTGTCTTAGAACTAGATACTAGAAGACATTGGAGTTCCCCCTGGAAGTGGAGTTCTACTGGAGTTATAGACAGTTTGCTAGGTGTAAGAGAAGCGAGTGCTTTTAGGCAAGTCATCTCTCCAGCCTCATAGCTTCTCTCTTGAGTCAACTCCACACCATGCATGCATCCTCGGCAGACATCTCACAATTCTGACATATCCAGCATCCCCACTGCAAGCTGGATTTTGCTTTCATAGCTTTATACAGGGACTCCAGTCCTGCCATATTGCCTAGGCTCAGTTGTTCTCTGAAACTGTGGTAGAAGACTCCAGGATCTCCTTAATCTTGCATCTTACATGCTCACCCAACTCGTATCATATAGACGACACTTCTAAGTTCTACTGCCAGCTCAGGATGGAGACTTGTCTCCTTGGACCTGCTACTGTCGCCTACACTTGCTAACCATGGGGAAATACTTCCTTAGTCAGGCACTTTCCAGAAACAAGGCATTCCTCCAGCAGCATTCTCAGCTTTCAAATGAAATTATATTTTCAAAAGCTGGAGCCTTTGATGGGTGAGGTCTTGCCCTCATGGCATTTGTCCCAGTGAAGAGCAGACTATTTCTCTTGAACAACTAAACTTGCTTTTAATGTGTGCACTGACCGAAATTTAAAATTATCCAGTCTCTTTTTCTTGATAAACTATACACTAAAAAAAGAAAGAAAGAAAAGAAAAGAAAAGAAAAGAAAAGAAAAATTCTACCCACCTGTTGCTCTTTCTTTAACTGTAGACCTAGATAAATGTGATGAACAAAAGCAGTGCCACAGGCTGAATGCTAGCCTGCCTTGAAATTTCCTCTGCCAAACACATCAATTATTTGGTTTGTTTGTTTTGCTGTGCTTTGTTGTTAGTGGTAGTGGCTTGGATAGTGTTGTTACTGTTTTGAGACAAGATCTCACTAGGAAGCCCTGACTGGCTGGAACCCTTTGTGCAGATCAGGCTGGCCTTGAACTCATAGAGCTTTATCTGCCTTTGCTTTCCAGGTGCTGGGATTGAAGGTGTGTCCTACCATGCCAGACTAGTCATTTTTATATTCAGATTCACTTAAGTCCTTGGGACATGTGCAAAATGCAGTTAGATTCTTTGCCTAAATAGAACATAAATGTTTTCTACCATTGTTTCCAACAAAGCTCTTGTCTTCTTCGGAAGCCTCAGAAATCAGACCTCCATTATCCACATCTCTTGCCTGTAATTCTTAACTGCCACCAAAAGAGCCCATTAAGCTCTTTCACATATCAAAGAACTTTTCTAACCCAAAGTCCCAGGCTCTTACATGTTTCTCCCACAACTCCATCTCAAAGGCCTAACAACCACATGGTCACGTTTATGTAGCAACAACCCTACTCCTGACCAATTTTCTGTATTAGTTGTCTTGTTGCTATGACAGAATTACCCCAACATAATCAGCCACCAAATGCAGACACTACTGCACACACCAGCAGGATATTGCTGAAAGGACCCTAATATAGCTGTCTCCTGGAAGGCTTTGACAGTCCCTGACAAATACAGAAGTGGATGCTCACAACCATCTATAGGGCAGAACACAGGGCCCCCAATGTAGGAGCTAGAGAGTACCCAAGAGCTGTAGGGGTCTGTGACCCTATAGATGGAACAACAATATGATCTAATCAGAACCCCCAGAGCTCATGTCTCTAGCTGCATATGTATTAGAAGATGGCCTAGTTGGCCATTACTCGGAAGAAAGGCCTAGCTGGCAGTGGTCTAGCAATGTTTATATGCCCCAGTACAGGGGAATTCCAGGGCCAAATAGTGGGAGGGGGAGAGTAGGGGAGCAGGGCGAAGGGTGGGTATAGGAGACTTTTGGGATAACACTTGAAATGTAAATGAAGAATTTCTCTAATAAAAAAAAAAAGGAATTACCCCAACAAAGGCAGCTTTTAGAAGGAAAGAGTTTATTTTGCCTCATAGTCTAGAGTTCAGCCTATTACAGCTTGGAAGTCTTAGCAACAGTGGCGTGAAGCAGCTAGTCATGTCATATCCACAGTCAGGAAGCAAAGATTGACTCCCTTTCTCCTTTTTACTTGAATTGTATGTTATGATGGTCTTCTCGCTACAGCTAACTGAGTCTGGAAAAATCTGTCCCAGAAAGGCTCAGAGATTTGACGCAAGGCAATTCTAGATCTTAATAAGATTAACCATCAACTAGGGAATTTCTTTTAAGTTCTGTTGATAAGAATAGAATATGCTAAATTTTCAGAATTATACCAACAGGATGGGATTACAGAAACAACCTGTTTTACATATGTACAGTGTTTAGATATATACATATATATGCTAAGGTTGATATACTATTGACCATGAGGACACTTGGGGTATGCCAAGAAATTACCACCTAGTGTAGAGGATTATGAATCATTTTGGAAAGAATTCAAGCTCTAGATTAAGATGAGAGAAATGTATTGAGTATTAAGAATATCAAAGACTGAGCCGGGCATGGTGGCACACACCTTTAATCCCAGCCTCTGGAGGCAGAGGCAGAGGCTGGTGGATTTCTGAGTTCCAGGCCAGGCTGGTCTACAAAGTGAGTTCCAGGACAGCCAGGGTTATACAGAGAAACCCTGTCTCGAAAAACCAAAAACAAAACAAAACAAACAAACAAACAAAAAAATGAACATCAGATTTTTTATTTCAATATTATGGCAATATTATGATAAATAAGCCATGGGTGATCCCATACTCCCTCATCAATTTATTCAGTGTTTCTTTATTTTTTTAAATTTTAGCTATATGAGTGCCTACATGTATTTATGTTCATGTATTGTACCCAGAGAGGCCAGAAGAAGGCGATTGGATCCCCTGGAACTAGAGTTTCAGCTGTTTTATAAGATGACACATAGGTTCGGGGAGCCAAACCTAGGTCCTCTCTAAGAGCAACAAAATGCTCTTAACTTCTAAACCACCTCTGTAGTCCCCATTCCGTATTTCCTAAACTCAGTGGACGTGTGAAACATTTCAAATTTTTATTTAAAAGTGGGTTCTTAAGCCAGGAGTGATGGTGCACTCCTTTAATCCCAGTACTTGGATTAAAAGTATTGAGTCTTGCAGAGGCAGGCAGATTTCTGAGTTCGAGGCCAGCCTGGTCTACAGAGTGAGTTCCAGGACAGCCAAGACTACACAGAGAAACCCTGTCTTGAAAAACCAAAAAAAAAAAAAAAGTGGGTTCTTATTTCAGTAGTTCTGGGATGGGACCCATGGTGATGTCAATGATGGTCAGTAGACTGAACTTTGAGTGGCAAGGATGTATGCTCTCTAAGAACTGCTACACAAAGGAAACTGAACCTAAAGATAATAGAGCTTACTTACCCTAGGGACTTTCATAAATTCTGGCAGGCTACTTCCTTGATCACTCACTATGGAATGGAACGGAAATCAGTTGAAATGTCACTGTAATCTCAGCACTTTGGAGATGGAAGCAGGAGGATCATGAATTTGAGGCCAGCCCGGATGACATAGGAGAACCGTCTTGGGAGGGAGGAGGGCTAAAAGGTATAATTAGCATAGAAAGCCAGCCAGCTCTGTATATTTATTATTTGTTTTTGAGACAGGGTCTCATGTACCTGAAGCTTGCTCCCACCTCCCTGGGGGAACGGCTCCAGGCATGGGCACCACACCTAGGTTGTCTCTGGTCTTTCTAGCCTCCTTTGTCTCTCTTTTCTTCTCCTTCATTATCTTCCAGACTTCACTTGAATATCTAACCTCACTCTCCTGGACCAGTATAGTCTGGTTCTGAGCAGTGACACTGGCATATCCAGTACTGTGGAGGAAAAGGACACAGCCGTTTTAATTACTATCCAAAAGTATTGAGTCTGTTTTCTGATCAACTTTCTGCTCCTGTTTCTAACAAATACTTCTACAGTTTTCTACACCCTATCTCCACTCCCTTTTAGACTGTCAGTACATAGCCCTGTCTTCAAATGTATAGAGATAATTTTTGATTTTCAGGTATGCTTTGCTTGAGCTTCTCATTTCCAGGGTCCTTCCACTCTGCCCTGACTGAGCTAATACAGCTGCCTAGTTTAGAGCTCTGGCAGGCTGGAAGGGTGAGCATCCGTGCTGTCCTCTGCTGTTGGCAGGGCAAGCTTCTTTAGTTGGGTTCTAGTTCCCATCCTCACTCCCATTTCCTTTCAGGAAACTAGTTCTTTTAAGTTTAGATTTCTACCTGTGCCTCTTCACTTATTCTGTCTTCTCTCCCTTAATCATGTTAGTGTGCTTAGGTCTTATTCGTTAAAAAAATAAAATAAAATAAAAAGACTTCTCCATAGCTGTTCCGTGTAGCCTCACCTTCTCAGCCCAGTCAGCGTTCCCTGAGCTGCTCTATGCACTCTCCCCTCCTCGCCTTCCAGCCACACTTTAGTAAACAAACACATTTTGCCTCCAACTCCAGCCACATGTTTCTTGTGAAGATAACCATTGACCTAGTTAGCAAATCCAACAGAAGCCTTCCAGACCTGCCTGGTCCTCCTCTAACCCCCTGACATCATTCCCTAAACCCATTTTCTGTAGGATTTTCTTCTGCTGGTCTGAGCCTTCCCTCATTACCATGTAGTTCAGTTTTTCTATCATCCTCTAAATATTACCACTTCCATGATTTTAACTTTCAGCTGTCACCCAAGCCTTCAGAGACCAGGAGTGTTCACCTCAGCACTCAGAGCTCAGTGAGCTAAACAAAGAACGTGAGGTCAGCCCAGCCTGGAAACACGGCCTTAATAGACTGAAAAATTTTAAAGTTAATAATGGGGGGGTGGGAGGAAGGCTGAAGAGTTGGCTCAGACATCAAGAGCACTTGTTGATCTTGCAGAGGCTCTGGGTTCTCTTCTCAGCACCCACGTGGTAGCTGACAGCTATCTATAACTTCAGTTCCAGGACATGCTACACCTACTTCACCTTCAGGTTATCAGCCACACACATCCATTCAGGCAAAAATACTCATACACATTATATAAGTCCAAAAAAAGAAGATTAAGATTTATTTTTTCTTAGTCAGTCCTTAGGGCTTGGACTACAGTCAGGGTTCTTCTGATTGCAAGAAACCCAGTTGTAACTCAAACATAAGATGATTTTTGGATAGATCTCAGGATTTCAAAAGTAAAAGAAGAAGTCAGAACATATGACACAGCATCTTAAACTGGGGGTGGTTGCCCCTCCTGAGGTCCTGTGACTAAATATGGGAACAGTGAAAATTTTGCAACAACAAAGGGTTTCTGAATGTACATCACCCAAAAAACTCAAAGTGAGATGCATGGCAAACACAAGGAACTTCTGACAGAGCTGACTCTGGGCCGTTCCAAGCTTTACCACAGCCTTGGCTCTGAACGTGGCATGCTCACTTTCCTCCAGGGTTGCCTGCACACCACACAATCATGCCTGAAGCACCGTGGCTCAGACGCAAGGCTACTTCCTGTCCATTATGAATTGCAGCGTGTTCACTCTCCACACAAGGTTTTGTGTTATGAAAAACACTGGTGGTACTTTCAATACCATCATTTCTCAGCATGTTAGTAGTAAATTCATACATCTTTTTGGTTGTATTATACTAGAACCTTTAATTTTTATAATTGCTGTTTGAATTTTGACTTGAGTTTGGTGCAAACTAATTAAATATATTTTGGCTTTGGATTAGAAGAATTTCCAACAATTTCTGAAATGGCCCTTCTACCCTTTTGTAAGACATATTTATATGAAGTGGCCTTCACAGCATTGATGGTTATAAAATCAAAATATCTATCAACTCTAAAAAAACTGAAGAAATTCTATTGTACAGTTTAAAATAACCAAGATTTAATTTTTATGTAAAAATAAGTATATCCATCTTGTATATGCAAATTTGTTTTTGTCATTATAAGTAACAAAATTACATATACATATATATAGAGAGAGAGTTTTAAAATAAATGTATGGTTTATTATCAGTAAACATTTGATTTGAATACCTACTTATATTTACCAATATACCTGGGGTGGTGTGAAATTCTCTTGTTCATAAAGAGGTTTGAAATGGAAAAAAAAAGACTAAGAAACCTTGTAACATAGGATATGCACAGCATCCTCATGGCCATTACTCCCATCTTAATATACCTGATCTTTTAGCTGGTGACCACTAATTACAAGTTAAAACTCTTCTCTTGTCAAGCCACTTGAGATGTGTGTTTTGAGAAGAAACTGGACCAAAGTGTATCAAACTCTGGATGCTGTTTCATGATACTGCCATCTACAAAGTTCACTTTGGAAAGCTGTAAATTAAGTGTATGATTTTGTATTGAGACACATTCATGGCTACTCATGTGTGGCCCATAGGCCATGGATTATACACACTTAACTAATCGTCCTTTGAGTTAGTCCTTACTATGAAAGACTTAGTAAGGATTTAGAGTGTATAGGATCAGGAAGATAAATTGAAGCTAGAACATAGTGGAGAATGGGATTAGAGATTTATCCAGTAAATCATGGAACCATTCAGAATTAATAGTCTTGTTTCAGTGTCTGTCTGGACGGGACAGCATGGGACCTCCAATATAGACCCAAAATGTTTAATTGCATTTATTTCTTTGACATGAGGGGCAAGCATGTGTTACAGATGTATGTGGCATGGGATTATTAGAGGACAACTGTGATGTTATTAGAGGACAACTTACACTAGGCAGTTCTCTCTTTCACTATCTGACTTCCTAGAAATCAAACGTAGGTTGCCAGGCTTGGCAGCAAACAACTTTGTCCACTGAGCCATCATGGTGAACTAGAAAGAAAAGATTTTGTTGCTCTGTAATGAAGAACAGCAATACCTAGATAAATACTGAGAAATAGTTTGGTTAAATAATATAGAAAGATCCCCAAGATATATTATTAGTGGAAAAACAAGGTGTTGTGAGAAATATTAAAAATGAAGCCACCATGTTCCTGCACTACTGTGGTGTATCATGGGCCACATGGTTCCAGCCGGGTGATCTCAACTTGTTGGTTTCTCTGGGCCTGAGCTCCCGAGTACCTTGGTGGATCACCTGCAGCCAGGCCCACACAATGACCGTCCAACCCACAGTCAGCCATCACAACACCCATTTATCTGGTAGAATCGAAACTCTTAAGCTTATATAATTAACCAATCAGATTTATGTATCAATAAATTCTCAGTTTACAAGATGCCAATACAATAATTTCAGAACCAATTGATAATGATAAAAGCTTTATTCCAATTATTCTAACCTTATGATAATATAACTACCTGTGGCTGGTTAAAGCCATGCTGGTTCACGTCGGTGACCATCTTGGCCTTCCCCTTCTTTCCCTGAGATGCTCTCTGTCTCTCCAGCTATTAGTAAAAAAATTGGCTGAAGTATGGAAGCAGTTGCCAGAAAAAGACAAACTTATCTGGAAGCAAAAAGCTCAGTATCGGTAGCACAAACAGAGCAGAGCTGAAGCCACAAGTGTGAAAAGAAAAGCATCCAGTGGAGAAGGTTCTGTGAAAGTCAGAGCTTCTTCTGTGGGAATACTGTCACCCAAAAGAATTCCCTACCCACCACAATGCTTGTGCCAGCCTCACCAGCCAAAGCCCCTGAAACAGAGCCCATCTCCAGTTGTTGGGAGAGTCCCTCAGTCTCATTGGGCACCACCTGCAGGAGACAGAAGGCATGGTAGCAGTGTTCTGAAGCTTGTCAGTGTGCCTGGATTCCATTATCTGTGCTCTTGGCCCTTTGGCATGCCTAACCACACAACTACCTGAACTGAATGGATGTCCTCAACAGGTCTTGTCAAACACACTGGACAACATTGCATACATCATACCTGGACTGTGACCTCCAAGAAGCCTGGGATAGAAGACTGTGTACCCCTTCACTAGTTTATGTATATATGACTGTTACAGATCCTACACTGACCTCTGGGTGTAGGCTTTAAGTTTTTATTTCTATATATATGTATATAATTACAGTATATGCATAGGATTATAACTACTTTGCTTTTAATAATTTTATGAAATGGCAAAGGTTTAGCTAAAAGGAAACTTTGGCATGAATGTGAGCTTGGGTTATTTATTATTATTATTATTTTTAGAAAAAGATCTGTCTTAAAAAATCAGTGTAATTTGAGGACTAGTGCCATGTGTATCTCCTTACAGACTGCTTAAATGTGATTTTTTTTTTCCAAGCTTGGGTTTACCTCCATTGACCATTTGCCTTACCTGTCTTTTTTTTTTTTTTTAAACTAGAGGTTTATGTATTTTATATATGTGAGTATACTGCAGCTGTCTTCAGACACACCAGAAGAGGGCATCAGATCCCATTACATTGTGAGCTACCATTTGGTTGCTGGGAGTTGAACTCAGGACCTCTGGAGGAACAGTCAGTACCCCTAACTTATCTGTCTTATAATCAGAAATGTGGTAAAGATCATGGGAGGAGGCCAAAAAATACACATATAGAAAATATACTGTGTTTGGTCATATTCTGTGTAAAAACAACAACAACAACAACCACAGGATAACTAAAATGCCGGTAGAATAGAGGGAATTGGATGCTGGAGGCAAGAGTAGAAATAATAGCTCCTATAGGTTATTTTAATTTTTTTTATTTTGAACCCCCAAATACAGCAACCAGTCAAAAGCAAAATTATTTTTTATTATTTTCTCTGGATGATTGTTTGCCTGCATGTATGCATGTGCACCACCTGCATGTCTGGTGCCTGTAAATGTCAGAAGAGGGTACCAGATCACCTGGAGCTAGAGTTAGAGATAGTTGTGAGCTACATGAAAGCTAGGAACCAAATTGGGGTCTTCTAATAGACTAACAAACACTTTCAACCATAAAACCATCTCTCCAGCCACAAGAACAAACTACTTTAAAAGCAATTACATTGTATAAAAGTTAATTGAGACAATTAACACAATTAAGACTTATAGCTAAAGTGTATCTCTTCCCCCAGAATATATTTAACTCGAATAATTTTAGACACAGGACTATGTATCATCAGTATACTAGTGAGATACAGTCTAAAGACAAGAGGAAAAAATTTTAATTTCAAGGCTTATTGTACATGGGAATGCATGTGATTATTTGAGGGTTATTCGCTCTATACTACAGGACAAAACAAATGCAATAAACTAGTACTGAAAATTAATACTTTCAGTGCAAAAGAATAAAGAAATAATAAAAATGCAAAGGAGTTTTTTAAAAAGTGATGTAGCCCACACCTGACATGTAAAGAACAGACCACCAACCCAGAACAGCACAAAAGATCATAGTAAACAATTTATTTTTAAAATGTGTCTGTTTTTATATACTTACCACTTTTACTTAATCCAAACTTAATATTTTTATAATAATTTAAAAATATCTCAATATATTTTACTTTCAAAAAAAGATAACAATAATCCATACAGAGAATATATTTAAAACATTTTTAAAAATAGAACAAAGCAAAAGAAATCTGGAGAGCTATTGACTCAGTATATCAATGTGACACCAGGGGAAAAGAATCAGAGATGGCCCCATGGAAGATCTGCAGTGTCATATGTGGAAATAGAAAACCGGAGGAAGGGCTGTTTCATGGGAAAGGCATATCCTGTGAATGATTTTAGTTGGACATATCTAGAAGGCAATGAGTCTCACAGGAACACGGTCTTCAGAGTCTATGGCAGATTTTCAGTAGTGCTTTTGTGTGGGAGTTGAAGCTTTACAGGTCAGTTAATACAGCAAGAGTTTAGACAGAGAACACGATAGAAGGGTGCAGAGAGGTGAGAGGAGCAGGAGAGTGCTGGGAAATCATAGCTCACCCTCAGTATTGGAGACCACAAAGAATGAGGAACTGAGACACACCACACAGATTTGGTAGCACAAAAGAAAATAGTCTGGTAACCTCTCCCTGGGGAATGGTCCAAAGGATTTATCAAACCTCAGTTTTGTGATACAGAAAATATTTGAAGATCTAATGATAGTGTACATACTACATTTATTCTGTGGAAATACTGTGCAGTTGTTAAAAGGATGTTTCTTTTTTTTTTTTTTTTTGGTTTTTCGAGACAGGGTTTCTCTGTATAGCCTCGGCTGTCCTGGAACTCACTCTGTAGACCAGGCTGGCCTCGAACTCAGAAATCCACCTGCCTCTGCCTCCCGAGTGCTGGGATTAAAGGCGTGCGCCACCACACCCGGCTAAAAGGATGTTTCTAAGTATTTGATAATGGACAATGCTATAAGAAAAAAGGTAAACAAAATTATAAGTATAGTATGTTTTTAACTCTAAAAAATTCATAAAAATCATCAAAGACTATAAGAAAAGGATAACATTGTTCACTTCTTTGTAGTGGCAGAGGTGGGGGAATGAATCATTGTTTCAGGTTTAATTTTATTTTTCCTACTTTCTAAAATTATTAATTTTTTAAAATAAAAACCATTTTAGGACTAGGGATGTTGGCCTAGTTGTAGAGCCCAGCATGTCTTAAGTCTCTGGGTTTGATTCTCAAGAAAAACAAAATAAGCAAAAATCTGTTTTATCACCATTATCAACATAACCAAGTCATTTTATCAAATATATTAAAATTAGTTTATATGTACTTATTGGCATGTTCTCTGTAATGTACTGATTCATATTAGAAGTTTGTAAGTATATGTATTTTGCAAGCATTAAAATCTCTTTAAATGTGCTGGTACTTCATGAAACAATCTGATTGACATTTGAGAGGTGAATTTCTTGGTATAAACTGGCTAGTTACCAGTCACTTTGGGCATTGTCTCAATTTCATTTTGTTACTCTGACAACAAAACAAACCAAACAAAAAGGCCAGCTTAGAGGAGTGAGAAATTATTTTAACTCACAATTCTAGGTCTGTCTGTAGCTGCTTGTATTCTAATGCAAATTGGGTCCCCCAAAACAGTTTACTTGAGAGGATCTGTTTGTAGCTTCTGGGAACCTACCCCCCAGTTAATTCTGATTGGTAAATAAAGATGCCAGCAGCCAATAGCTAGGGAGGAGAGAGAGGCGGGGTTTGAGGTTTCTTGGGATTGGGACCTCAAGGAAGGGAAGAGAGGAGATGCCATGCCTCAGGAGTGTGCATGACTGAGGTTGCTGTCACGCCTCAGGAGTGTGAACAGGGGAGGAGAGAGGCAGCAGCCATAGAAGGGTAAAGAATGTGCAGAAAAGGCAACAAGAGAATGCACCCCAGAGGGCTTCTAATTGGAGTTAAGAGCAGTCAAGATGGAACTTAGAAATTAGTAAGTAGTAACTTGGAATTATCGGTGGGAGGTAGATTCTAACAACATGGAGTTTAGGCAGTTACCTAGCTATTGTGTTGTTTAAGGCATATTAAAATATAAAGGGAGAGTGTGTGTCTTTCTTTCAGGAACATAAAGGGTCTAAGATGAATAGTAACCCTGTGCTGGGATTTACTAAAATATTACTACATCAGCCCATCGTTGTGGCAAAGTCAAGAGGCAAGAACCTGGAGCAGCCAGTTACATCCACAGTCAAGAGCAGAGAGAATGGGGCTAGATGGATGGATCCGCAGTGAAGAGCACTGGCTGCTCTTCCAAAGGACATAGGTATGATGCCCAACACTCACATGGTGGGTCACATCCTTCTTTAACTCAATCCTACAGAATCTGATGCCCTCTTTGGCATCCTCAGACACTGTACACATGTGCATAGACATACATGCCATAAGACAGTTATAGCCACAAAACAAAAAAGAAAGAAAAACTTTTTAAAGAACCAAGAGAAATGAACTATCACATGCATGCTTATCCTCAGCTTAGTCTCTCAACGCTTACATAGTTCTCAAATCAAACCCAGGGAGTGGAGCCACCTTCTCTGAGGGTAGGTCCGCCCACTACAGTTAACCCAATGGAGAAACTCACTCAGGCATGAAACACCAGCCAGCTTTATCTAGACTTCCTCTTTGAGACTCTCTTCTCAGGTGGTTCTGGCCTGCATTAAGTTGACAGGTCAAAGTCAGCACCATAGGCATCTTTCTTATATTCCGATAGGGACAAGGCAGAAAGCAACAAATGCATTAGGTGTGGTATTAGTGTCATAATAGCCACCCACCTTGGATCCTCCAAGTGGAGTTCATTTTCATTCGTGCTGAATTGAATCCTGTGGTTGTTCTTTCAAAAAAAGTACTCTGGGTAAAGTATACTAGAATATGGATGTCTGACAATTGGGTGAAGAGATGGCTCAGTTGAGAACGGGCTTTCCATGCAAACGTGAAGACCTGAGGTGTGTGTGTGTGTGTGTGTGTGTGTGTGTGTGTGTGTGTGTGTGTATCTTGCCTGAGGTTGACAATACTGTAGTTGAAAGTAGTATTCTATGTAAATGTTTTCTGGCATCTGCTGCTGACTGAGAGAAGCACCTTTGCAGTAGCTTGCCATTTCTTTGGGGAGAACCCCCCCCCCACACACACACACCTTTTATCTCATGTCATTTAAGAGATCTTTCTCCTTTCTTGGCATTCTATAATTGTCAGTATCATGTCTAAAGGCACGGCTCCTTCTTATTTGTTTTCCTTGGGATTTAAGATGTTTTTCAGATGTACAGATTCACCTTTCTTTTTCCTAATTCTGGAAACATATTGACCATTATCACTTTAAATACTCTCTTATTTAAATATTCTCACGCTTCTTCAATGCCGTTAGATTTATGCTGGAGCATCTCCTTCTACCCTCCATATCAGTAAGCCTCTTAGGTCTTTTTATTCCTCTATCACACTTTCAATGAGATGCTTAAATCTGTCTTCCAATTTGTGCTCTTAATGGTGAAAAAGGGATTTTTATTTTTATGTTTAGAATGCCTATTTCTTAAAACCCACATTGTTTCTTTTGTTGTTAATTCTGGTATTTTCATACAATATATTTGTATTGTATTAATCCCTCTTCCTCCAACTCCTCCCAGATGCACTCACCCTTCCTTACCCCACCTTGTCTTTTTCCATTACATGCTACCTATATACTCTTGTCTGTGTGGCCATCCACTGGAGCATAGTCTACCTACCAGAGGCTGCACCCTTAAAGAAAACTGACTCTCCTTGTCCCAGAAGCTGTCACTTGCCAAGAGCTCCTCAGCTATGGTGGGACATTGTGAACATATCCTCTTTTTTTATTTGGCCAGCTTGAGCTTGTGCAGTTCTTGTGCATGCTATCATAATTTCTGTGAATTCATATGTGCAACTGCCCTGCTGTGCCCATAAGACAGTGTTTCCTTAATGTCTCCCATCAGCTATGGGCTCTTAAAATCTTCCCACACCCTCTTCTACAATGAACCCAGAGCCCTGGAAGGAGGGGGTATAATATAGTTGTCCCCTTTGGGAATGAACATTCCAAGGTCTCTTACTCTTAGCATCTCGACCTATTGTGGGGCTCCGTGTTCATCACTACCTACTGCAGAGAGAAGTTTCTCTGATGAAGGTTGAGAGATGTATTAATCTATGGGTGTAACAATAATCCATTAGGAGTCCATTTAACATAATGGCAATTTAGCAGAATAATAGTAGTGGGCTCTCTCCTAGAGCCTATGACCTATCTAGCCACAGGCTCTGGTCCATGCAATGGTTCCAGGTATAGGTATAGGCTTCATTTTGTGAAGTGGAACTTAGATCCAATCTGAAACTGTTTGGTTACTCTTATGGCCTTTGTGTCACTATTGGGCCATTGGGTATATCTTGCCAGGCTGAACATTATTGTAGCTTGCAGGATCCACATGTGGGTAATACTGATAACTACTTTTCTCCTTTGGTACTATGCATAACACTTTTCAGCACTGAGAGCTAACAAGTGGTGATGAAGCTTCCAGGTTAGTATCAGCTTGGTTTCTCCATGTTCTATGACTTGGGTATATAGTATGTTCCACAGAAGGCCTTATGCATCAAGTTCTAGGGGGTTACTAAGAGCATTTTCAATAGTATATAATGTTTAGGTGGTCTATGGGACCTCACTGTGGGAACTCCAAAAGAGTAAAACCCATTCCTAGCTCCATGAAGCAGAGGCTTGTTGTCCCATTAAAAGGTTACTCCATCTAAATTCTTTTTTACATGTGTGTATGTATATATTTTAGGAAAATTTGTAGAATTGGGTTTCCATGTTTTCAAAATGCTGTTAGTGTTAGTTATTCCTCCGAGAATTCTGCCTCACCCTGCCCTCCCATCCCACACCTGTTTAGCCTTTCCTGATCCATTATTCCATTTTACACCATTCTACCAATGTATTCCATCTTCCTCACCTCTTAAAAGTACATCCAAGACTTTTTACAGATTTCAAGGAGTCTATGTATATTCTGAGAGAAGCATATTTATCTGAAGATTCAAAGCTAACATCTGCTGGTGAGAGAAAATATGAGCCATTTGTCTTTCTGGGTGTGGGTTACCTTACTCAGACTATTTCCAGAGCCATCCATTTACCTGTAAGATTCATTTTTTCCTGACACCTGAATGATATTCCATTCTGTAAAAGTAACAAATTTTCATTATCCACCCGTCAGTTGATGGACATCTAGGCTGTTTTCACTCTTGGCTACTGTGAATAGAGCAGCAATGAACATGTATGAGTGAGTATCTCTGTGATAGGTGCCTACAGAATAGGAGTAAAATCTCTACTGGCTATATTTCTGACGGAAGGTTAGTACCTAGAATATACAAAGAACTGAAAAAATTAAATATCAGGGAAACAAAACCCAACTTAAACAAATGAGGAATATAGCTAAACAGTTTTCTAAGATGAAATACAAATTATATATATATATATTTTTCATCATTATCTATCAGGGAAACCCAAATTAAAACTAGTTTGATATTTTGTCTTACCCCAGTCAGAATGGCTAAGATCAAAACCAAAACAGGCAAAAAAAAAAAAAAGGATTAATGCTGGTGTGGGTGAGGGATGGGAAACACTTGTTCACTGTGGGTGTGTTGGGGTCCACTGCCCACAGTGGACGGGGTTCCTGGAGGATTGGCCCGAAGCTGAAATGAAACTAAGGGAGTGGGGGAAGAAAGAAGATCTCCAAGGCTACATGGTTGCTTCTGCTTAGAATGACTGTTTAATGGTGGACAAGCATTTGGGGATAAAGGAAGGGGAGGCCCGCCCCCAGTCTTCTGTGCAGGCGTTCTGGAGTTTGG
>LR752403.1:39740-87614 GCA_902729485.2 Mus minutoides | reverse complement strand
GTAATAACTTAAGGGTCTGTTTATTGAAAACTCGAGTTTGGGCTTACTCACTGGTAGCCCACAGGACTATTTGGTGAAGTAGCATCAAACTCTAATGGAGACAAGGTCCTATAGGAAATGGAAGCAAGTGACTGGGGTGCCCTTTCTAACAAGCATTTAAATGAATAACTATTGTAAGCTGACTGGTGGGTGCTCTGAAGCAAGACAATATACAAACATAAGTGGTCTGAAGGTACATCTGAAATAATCAGACTAATCTTTGATCAACTGTTATGAATTAGCTAGGGAGTAACTGGCCAAGTTAAAAGCTGTGGGGTCCTTCCTGGTACTTGAGTTTACTTGCAGATCAAGTTCTTAGGCTATTATTATTATTATTATTATTATCATTATTATGATGATTATTTAATTATTATTTTCTTAGTAGACACGTTCTTCTACATGTAGACATCCACTTAGACAAGCACCATTTGTTGAGGATACTTTCTTTTTTCATTGTATGGTTTCACCTTCTTTGTCAAAAATTATATGTCTATAGGTATGTGTGGGCTTATTTGTGGGTATTTTATTTGACTTCATTGATCAACTTTAGCATATAGTTTTTATTACTACTGGTCTGTAGTACAGCTTGAGATTAGAGATGTGATTCCTCGTGAAGTTATTTTATTGTTCAGGATTGTACTAGCTATCCTAGGTTTTTTGTTTTTCCATATGAAGTAAAGAATTGCTCTTCCAAGGGCTGTAAAATTGTGGTAGAATTTTGATGATGCTTGAATTGAATTTTTAGATTGCTTTGGTAAAGATGACCATTTTCACTATGTTAATCTTACTGATTCATTTGCATGGGGAGATCTTCCATCTTCTGATATCTTCTTCAAAAGGGTATTGTCAATAGGACAAAACTATCTATCTATCTATCTATCTATCTATCTATCTATATATATATATATATATATATATATATAACTCGAGAAAGTAGACACCAACTATTCAAATAATCCAATTTAAAAATTGGGTACAGAGCTAAACAAAGAATTTCCAAATTGGAAAAAAATGTATTCCTAGTCTCAGAAAGCAAGCAAGTAGGTCATTTTAAGATCTGACAGGACGCTGATATAGCTCTCTCTTGTGAGTGCTTGGCAAATACAGAAGTGGATGCTCACAGTCATCTATTGGGTGAAACACAGGGCCTCATAATGAAGGAGCTAGAGAAAGTACCCAAGGAGCAAAAGGTGTCCACAACCCTATAGGTAGAACAACAATATGAACTAAACAGTATGCCCCAGAGTTGAGTCTCTAGTTGTATATGTAGCAAATGGTGGCCTAGTCAGCCATCAATGGGAGGAGAGGCCCTTGGTCTTTGAAGATCATATGCCCCATCACAGGGAAATGCCAGGGCCAGGAAGTGGAAGTGGGTGAGTTGAGGAGCTTGGCTGGGGATAGGTATGGAGGGCTTTGGGGATAGCATTTGAAATATAAATGAAGACAATATCTAATTTAAAAATGTTAAAAAAAAAAAAAAAAAAGATCTGAAAAATAGGCTTCAAATCAAAATTAATCAGAAGATAGAGGGCAAGACACCACACAGTCATGAAGGGAAACAATTCATAAGATTTTGCAATCCTAAATGAGAAATAAAAATAGTAATTAAGACTTCCAATCAGATCTTCCTTCTGAGCCCAGTGTATGCTGCTAAGGCCTCCAGAGTGCTCTCCACACCGCAGGACCTCAGGATCACTTCGGGATCATGGGTGAGTGGAAAGCAGTATCAGCTTCAAGAATAGCAGAGGGTCTTGTGCTGTCAGAAACAGGAAACCTGCCTGACCAGAGGCTGGGATCTCTTCCAGCCTAGAACACCCCAGCCAGCTTCCTTCTGAGCCCAGCGGA
The DNA here is from genome assembly GCA_902729485.2 of Mus minutoides. Classification (NCBI taxonomy): domain Eukaryota; kingdom Metazoa; phylum Chordata; class Mammalia; order Rodentia; family Muridae; genus Mus; species Mus minutoides. The sequence goes on along the minus strand of LR752403.1, from coordinate 85,730 downwards.
GCCTGCTAAGGGCTCCAGAGTGCTCTCCACACCACAGGTCCTCCAGATCACCTCCTGTTCACAGAACCCCTATCACACCTAGGACCTCCTGATCAACCTGAGAGCCCATGGCAATAGAAGCAACAGAGCTTCTTGGTCAGGGTTCCCCCAGGGCTTCAATCTCAGTCAAGAGACAGAGCTAAGACCCAGACCCCTGGACACATTCCTTGTCAAAGGAAATACAGCCTTCTGGGAGGGTTCTGACCCTAGAACTCAGGAAGTGGATCAAAGATCCAGACTGCTGGACACCTACCCTGCAAGAGAAGAGCTTGCCAGCAAAGAGTACTCTGACCACTGGAACTCAGGTGAGAGTTGGACTCCTGGGAGTGCTGACAGAGGCTAATAGAATCACAGGAGAATCAAATTCCCACCAGAGACAGCTTGAACATTAACATCAGAGGTTTCCAGATGGCAAAAGGCAAACGTAAGAAACTTACTAAGAGAAACAAAGAACAATGGGCATCATCAGAAAACAGTAAGCTCACCACAACAAGTCCTGGATACAACACACTTGAAAAGTCAGATGCGGATTTTAAATCATATCTCATGATAGTGATAGAAGATTTTAAGAAGGACATTAATAACTCACTTAAAGAAATTCAGGAGAACACTACTAAACATGTAGAATTTTTAAAGGGGAAGTAAAAAAAAAATCCTTCAAGGAATTATAGAAAACTACTGCTAAAAAAGAAGAAGCCATTAAGCTGGGTGTGGTGGCTCAAACCTTTATTCTCAGCACTCGGGAGGCAGAGGCAGGAGGATTTCTGAGTTCAAGGCCAGCATGGTCTACAAAGTGAGTTCCAGGACAGCCAAGGTTATACAGAGAAACCCTGTCTCAAAAAAACAAAACAAAACAAAACAAAACAAAACAACAACAAAAAAGAAGCAACTAAAGAGAAAATACAAAAATCCCTCAAGGAACCACAGGAGAACACTGCTAAACAGGTAGAACCCATTAAAGAACTACAGTCAAACAATGCTAAACAGGTAGAAGAAACACAAAAATCCCTTAAAGAATTACAGGAAAACACAAACAGGAGATGAAATTTAACAAAACCATCTAAGATCTAAAAATGGAAATACAAACAATGAAGAAAACCCCAAGAGAGACAACTCTGGAGATAGAAACCCTAGGAAGGAAATCAGGTACCATCGATGTGAGCATCAGCAACAGAATACAAGAGATGGAAGAGAATCTCAGGCACTGAAAATACCATAGGAAACATGGACACAATAATCAAAGAAAATGCAAAATGCAAAAAGATCCTAATTCAAACATCCAAAAAATCCAGGACACAATGACAGGAGTAGATGAAAATGAAGATTTTCAAATTAAAGGGCCAGCAAGTATCTTCAACAAAATTGTAGAAGAAAACTTCCCATAACTAAAGAAACAGATTCCCATGAATATACAAGAAGCCTACAGAAATTCAAATAGATTGGACCAGAAAAGAACTTCCTCCTGACACATAATAATCAGAACAACAAATGCACTAAATAAAGACAGAATATTAAAAGCAGTAAGGGAAAAAGGTCAAGTAACATATAAAGGCAGACCTATTATACTTACTCCAGACTTCTCACCAGAAATTATGAAAGCCAGAAGACCCTGGACAGATGTTATACAAACATTAAGAGAACACAAATGCCAGCTCAGGCTACTATAGCAAGCAAAACTCTCAATTACCATAAATGGAGAAACCAAAGTATTCCATGACAAAACCAAATTCACAAAATATCTTTCCATGAATCCAGCCCTTCAAAGGATAATAACAGGAAAACAACAAAACAAAGATGGAAACTACACCCTAGAAAAAACAAGAAAGTAATCATTTAACAAAACTAAAGAAGACAGCCACAAGAACAGAATCCCAACTTTAACAACAAAAATGACAGGAAGCAACACTTACTTTTCTTTGAATTCTCTTAACATCAATGGACTCAATTCCCCAATAAAAAGACATTTATTAACAGACTGGCTACACAAAATGGACCCAATATTTTGCGGCTTACAGAAAACCAACCTCAGGTACAAAGACATAAACTACCTCAGAGTAAAAGGCTGGAAATGAACTTTCCAAGCAAATGGTCCGAAGAAATAAGCTGGAGTAGCCATTCTAATATTGAATAAAATTGACTTTCAACCCAAAGGTATCAAAAAANAAAGTACCCAAGGAGCTGAAGGGGTCTTCAACCCTAAAGGTGGAAGAATAACCATGAACTAACTAGTACCCCCTGGGCTCGTGTCTCTAGCTGCATATATAGAAGAGGATGGCCTAGTTGGCCATCAGTGGGAAGAGAGGCCCCTTGGTTATGCAGACTTTATATGCCCCAATACAGGGGAACGCCGGGGCCAAGGGGTGGGAGTGGGTGGGTAGGGGAGCAGGGCCGGGATGGGGGAGGGTATAGGGAACTTTCTGGATAACACTTGAAATGTAAATGAAGAAAATATCTAATAAAAGTTGAAAAAAAAAAGTCATGGAAAGATCAGGAATTCAAGGCCCATACCTAAACACAATAAAAGCAATATATAGCAAACCAGTACCTTACATCAAAGTAAATGGGGAGGAGATGGAAGCAATCCCACTAAAAACAGGAACTAGACAAGGTTGCCCACTTTCTCCCAATATATTCAATATAGCACTTGTATTCCTAGCCAGAGCAATTCGACAACAAAAGGAGATCAAGGGGATACAAACTTGAAAGAAAGAAGAAAAAAATATAACTATTTGCAGATGATATGATAGTATATAAAATTCAACCAGAGAACTCCTAAACCTGAAAAACAGCTTCACCATAGTAAGTGGATATAAAATTAACTCAAATAAATCAATAGCCTTTCTCTACACAAAAGATAAACAGGATGAGAAAGAAATTAGGGAAACAACACCCTTCACAATAGTCACAAATAATATAAAATACCTTCATGTGACTTTAACTAAGGATGTGAAAGATCTGTATGACAAGAACTTCGAGTCTCTGAAGAAAGAAATTGAAGATCTCAGAAGATGGAAAGATCTCCCACACTCATCAACTGGCCAGATTAACATAGTCAAAATGTCTATCCTGTCAAAAGCAATTTACAGAGTCAATGCAATCCCCATCAAAATTCCAATTCAATTTTTCACTGAGACAGAAAGGGCAATTTGCAAATTCATCTGGAATAACAAAAACAAGGATAGCAAAAACTATTCTCAACAATAAAAGAACCTCTGTTGGAATCATCATGCCTGACCTCAAGCTGTACTACTACAGAGCAATCATGATAAAACCTGCATGGTACTGGTACATCAACAGACAGGTAGATCAATGGAATAGAATTGAAGACACAGAAATGAATCCACACTTCTTTGATCACCTTATCTTTGACAAGGGAGCTAAAACCATCCAGTGGAAAAAGACAGCATTTTCAACAAAATGTGCTGGCACAACTGGAGGTCAACACGTAGAAGAATGCAAATTGATCCATTCTTATCTCCTTGTACAAAGCTCAAGTCTAAGTGGATCAAAGAACTCCACATAAAACCAGAGACACTGAAATTTATACAGGAGAATGTGGGGAAAACCCTTGAAGATATGGACAAAGGGGTAAAATTGCTAAAGAGAACAGCAATGGCCTGTGCTGTAAGATCAAAAGCAACAAATGGGACCTTATAAAATTGCAAAGCTTCTGTAGGGCAAAGGATACTGTCAATAAGACAAAAAAGGTTTTTTTTTGTTTTTGTTTTTGTTTTTGTTTTTTTTTTCCAATGCTAAATCTGATAGGGGGCTAATATCCAATATATACAAAGAGCTCAAGAAGGTAACTCCAGAAATTCAAATAACCCCCTTAAAATATAGGGTACAGAGGTAAACAAAGAATTCTCAACTAAGGAATACTGAAGAGCTGAGGAGCACTTGAAAAAATGTTCAACATCCTTAATCATCAGGAAATGCAAATCAAAATAACCCAGAGATCCACCTCACACCCTCAGAATGGCTAGGAGCAAAAATTCAGGTGACATCAGATGCTGGCTAGGATGTGGAGAAAGTGGAACTCTCTTCTATTGCTGGTGGGATTGCAAGCTTGTACAACCACTCTGGAAATCAGTCTGGTAGTTCCCCTGAAAACTGGACATAGTACTTCTAATTGATCCAGCAATACCTCTCCTGGGCATCTACCCAGAAGATATTCCAACTGGTAATAAATACACATGCTCCACTATGTTCATAGCAGCCTTATTATTTATAATAGCCAAAATCTGGAAAGAATCCAGATGTCCCTCGACAGGAATGGATACAGAAAATGTGGTACATTTACACAATGGAGTACTACTCAGCTATTAAAAACAAGAAATTTATGAAATTCTTGGGCAAATTGATGTATCTGTTGGATATCATCCTGTGTGAGGTAACCCAATCACAAAAGAAGTCACTTGATATGCACTCACTGATAAGTAGATATTAGCTCAGAAACATAGAATACCCAAGATACAATTTCCAAATCACAAGAAAATCAAGAAAGAAGACCAACTTGTGGATACTTCATTTCTCCCAAGAATAGGGAATAAAATATCCATTGAAGGAGTTGCAGAGACAAACTTTGAAGGTAAGAGGAAAGGATGGACCATCCAGAGACTGCCCCACCCATGGGTCCATCCCATAATCAGGCAACAAATGCAGACCCTACTGATTATGCCGGCAAGATTTTGCTGAAAGAACCCTGTATATAGCTGTCTCCTGTGAGACTTTGTCAGTGCCTAGCAAGTACAGAAGTGGATGCTCACAGTCATCTATAGAATGGAACACAGGGTCCCCAATGTAGGAGCTAGAGATAATACCCAAGAGCCAATGGTTCTGCAACCCTATAGGTGGAACATCAATATGAACTAATAAGAACACCCAGAGCTCATGTCTCTAGATGAATATGTAGTAGAAGAAGGCCTAGTAGGCCATTATTTGGAAGAGAGGGCCCTTGGTCTAAGAAACTTTATATGCCCCAGTACAGGGGAGTGCGAGGGCCAAGAAGTCCTAGTGGGTGGGTAGGGTAGCAGGGCAGGGGGAGCATATAGGAGACTTTTTGTATAGCAGTTGAAATGTAAATGAAGAAAATACCTAATAAAAAAGAGCCGGGCATGGTGGTGCATACCTTTAATCCCAGCACTTGGGAGGCAAAGGCAGGCTTATTTCTGAGTTCGAGGCCAGCCTGGTCTACAAAGTGAGTTCCAGGACAGCCAGGGCTATACAGAGAAACCATGTCTCGAAAAACAAAAACAAAAACAAAACACAAAACAACAACAACAACAACAACAACAACAACAAAAAGATGGAATGAACCCCCCCCCCCCAAAAAAAAAAAAAAGACTTCCAATCAAAATAAGACCAGGGCCAGGCCTAACGTATTTATTATGAAATTCTACCAGACATTCAAAGAATTAATGCCAATACTCCACACATTCCTCAATATTGTAATTTAAGGAGCATTGCCTAATCGTTTTTAAGAGATGAAAATTAACAAAGATGAAAAGATGAAAGATTCAACAAAGATAGAAATCACAGACCAATTTCTCTTGTGAATATTGATGCAAAAATTCTCAATAAAACAGTTGCACTTACAAACCAAAAGGAAAAAAAAATAGGTTCAGCCTCTCAATTATAATTCTTTAAATTTAGTGAATTTTTTGTTTTCATAGCTAAGAGAAGTCAACCATGGAATTAATTGCTCAGTCCATATGCAGAAAGTGAGAATGTCGTGCCTTGTTGTTTTAAGTAAGGATCTTTAGCTAGACATCCTGTTGGAAATGTACATGCATTTTTATTAAATTCTTTATAAGCTTAGATTTGGGAAGCCACTCTGAGCACTGTCAAAAAGAATAAATACAGAAAATATGTTACATAGACAGATATCCCTTATAGGCATATGCTTTATGTGTCAAATAAACTACAACATTCTGAGTGGCAATTATTTCAGTCTGAGTAACTTTACTCAGTGTACTGCTTCTATGATGTCTATGTAATCATTATGGCATGGCTCTTATTTTATTACCTGCATATTATTTAATATGTAGCCTTCTTATATTAATATGGTTTTTACTTCCTCCCTTTCCTTCAAAACATGCCTTAATCAGAGTATAAATCCAATCCAATTTTTAAGAGACCACAAATCATATCTGGTGTGCAGAAATATACAGTTATTCCCTGCTAACTATCTCTTCTGTGTATGACAGAAGATGACAAATGAAGGGTGTCCTAAGATGAATAAAGGAAATTTGCTTTGAGTCATTCTCTGGTAAGGAGAAATGTAGGCATGTGAACACAAGAGAGAAAAGCAATTTGGCATGTATAAGGATCTGCAGAAAGAGTGGGGCCAGAAGATGATATTGCAAATTGCTTTTTTTTTTCTTTTAAGCATATAGAAAATGAGAAAAGCAAACTATAAGAAGAAATGTCTGAAAAAAAGTTTAATGAAAATCAGCAAGATCTTTTTTTTTTTTTTTTTTTTTTCTGTCTGTGAGATAAGCAATAAAAGGCTAAACCTGGTTCAGATCAAGTACTCTAGATATGGCTGATTGGCAAATGGTGAAGTCAGGGTTCAGGTCAGAAAGAGTGCGGAGACAATCATAGAGGGATTAGCATCCCCAAAAGAAGCCGGAGGGAAAAGTAGAATTTGAAAGAGAAGGACTATAATGGAGGATAATGGACAGGAGAGAAAGATCCACAAGAGGAATAAAGGAAAATATAAATAAAACAAAATTAGATGGACATTGGCTTGGGGAGCACAAAAGATGTATGTAGGTGTTAGGGGGTTTAAAGAGTAATGAATAAGAAAATAGTAGATAGCAAGGTCAGTGAAAGTAAAAAGAAGCAGCTATTATTAACATACATTCAAGATTTTTATTCAATTGTATAGCCAGGTTTAAAGGCAATGTCATTGTACTAAAACTCTGGCACCCTCAAATGAGGGGCAGAGGGTTAAAAAACAAACAAACAACAATTCCCTAAGACTGGAAGAGAGAGTAAAATAGGCTTCTGTTGACACTGAGGCAATTGCTGTGTTTGGTTATTGGAAGTGTACTTAAAATTTAAAGAAACTCTGACGTCTTGAAAGTTAATCAGGAATATACATGCAACAACTAAGACATTTGAAAGGAAACCAGCCCTTTGATTTTTTTTTTCTTTCTTTCTTTCTTTCTTTCTTTCTTTCTTTCTTTCTTTCTTTCTTTCTTTCTTTTTTATTAGGTATTTTCTTCATTTCCATTTTAAATGCTATCCCCAAAGTCCCCCTCCTCCCCATTGCCCTGCTTCCCTACCCACTCACTCCCACTTCTTGGCCCTGGCATTCATTCCCCTGTACTGGGGCATATAAAGTTTGGTAGAACAAGGGGCCTCTCTTCCCAATAATGGCCAACTAGGCAACCTTCTGTTACATATTCAGCTAGAGACATGAGCTCAGGGGGTACTAGTTAGTTCATATTGTTGTTCTTCCTATAGGGTTGCAGACCCCTTCAGCTCTTTAGGTACTTTCTCTAGCTCCTCTATTGGGGGCCCTGTGTTCCATCCTAGAGATGACTGAGAGCATCCACTTCTGTATTTGCCAGGCACTGAAAAAGCCTCACAGGAGACAGCTATATCAGGGCCCTTTCAGCAAAATCTTGCTGGCATATGCAATAGTGTCTGGGTTTGCTGGCTGATTAAGTGATGGACCCAGCCGGGCGTGGTGGCGCATGCCTTTAATCCCAGCACTGGGGAGGCAGAGGCAGGCGGATTTCGGAGTTCGGGGCCAGCCTGGTCTACAAAGTGAGTTCCAGGACAGCCAGGGCTATACAGAGAAACCCTGTCTCGAAAAACCAAAAAAAAAAAAAGGGATGGACCCCCATTTGGGGCCGTCTCTGGATGGTCCATACTTTCGTCTTAGCTCCAAACTTTGCCTCTGTAACTCCTTCCATGGATATTTTATTCCCTATTCTAGGGAGGAATGAAGTATCCAAAAGTTGGTCTTCCTTCTTGATTTTCTTATGTTTTGGAAGTTGTATCTAGGGTATTCTATGTTTCTGGGCTAATATCCACTTATCAGTGAGTGCACATCTAGTGACTTCTTTTGTGATTGGGTTACCTCACTCAGGATGATATCCTCCAGATACATCCATTTGCCCAAGAATTTCATAAATTCCCTGTTTTTAATAGTTGAGTAGCACTCCATTGTGTAAATATACCACATTTTCGGTATCAATTCCTGTCGAGGGACATCTGGGTTATTTCTAGCTTCTGGCTAGTATAAATAGAGCTGCTATGAACATAGTGGAACATGTGTCCTTATTACCAGTTGCCACATCTTCTGGGAATATGCCCAGGAGAAGTATTGCTGGATTGTGGGGAATTGCAGGCTGGTCTCCAGTCGAGCTGAGTTCTGAACCCAGAGGGTCATAATTCACCTACATAACAAGGTAGGTGTTCCCTCATGCTCCTGGAACTCCAGCCCCTGCCTAAGATACCATCTCCCACAGCCCCTATAAGAGAAGCATTGTCAGTGGTCACGTAAGCAATGGCCCAAGCTTCTGACTTTCAGGCTAAAATCCTCCCCAGTAACCTAGCAACAGTGAAGACCATAAAAAGGAGTGCTCAGCCCACACCTCACTCTTTTACTCTTGCTCTCTTACCCTTATTCCTTTGTCCTCTCACTTCTCTCTCCTCTTCCCTTTCTCTTTCTCTCCTCTCTCTCTCTCTCTCTCTCTCTCTCTCTCTCTCTCTCTTTCCTCAATGAGGGGTCTGCAACCTTATAGAAGAAACAACAATATGAACTATCCAGTCCCCTTCCCTGAGAGCTTGTGTCTCTAGTTGCATATATATTCTTTCCTTTTATTATTTTTTAAAGTATTTTCATATGTTTTAGATTTTCTGAGATCTTCTGCACAGGTGATTGACAGGCCCAGATGATCAACTCTGAAAAGCAGGAGCAATACTAAGTTTTGGTGATGATATAAATTTTGAGTGATATAGAAAATCATGTCATCACCCTGAGTCAGAGGTAGAACTCAGATCTCATTATTTTAACCAAAATCACGGAATGTTAGGGTACTGACAACCAAAGAAACATGCAAAAAGAAAGAGATAACATATAACTAAGCTTTAGTGCGAAGAACAAATTTTCCTTTCTGGGGCTCACCAAAGACCTATTTCCCATACACATTACATTTAAAATATTCACTCTTACTTTTTTCCATATTTTATGTGCTTTGTGTACATGGATGTGTACACATATGTATGTGAATGTACCTGCACAGGGAGGCAAGGGTTCAGTGTCAAATGGCTTATCTTGATTACTTTGTACATTTATTTTGTGAGAAACACTCTTTCATAACCTGAAGATAACAAATGAACCAGTCTATCTGCCCAGTGAACCTGTCTTAATCCAGGATCTCTCTGTTCTGCTACTGAACAACTTAATTTTGCTATGCTAATATGAAATATTTCAAGTACCCAATACCAGATATTTTACATCACAGATTTCGCATGAAGTGTGTATATCCATTGGTACATATACTTATTTTCTTCTTAGCATACAAGCTATTTCTCTGACGTGATAATCTAAATTCTCTGAAAGATGTGAAATTTTAATTTTCCTTGATTTTAAGGCATTATTACTTTCAGTTTCAGTGTAAGGTTTATAAAAATTGTTGAAATCCCAAATAGCTTGGTAACTTCCTCAGACATTTCCAGCTGCAGGTTTAAGGGAACTATGGCCATCTCCTGGAACTGGAGTTACATTTACGTTTCTTAGCTTCCATGTTTGTGCTGAGAATTGAACGTGGGTCCTTTAGGAGTGTAGTCAGTACTCTTAACCCGAGCCATCTCTCCAGCCCCTAAATTCAATTTCTTAGTACAAAATTGATTTTTCATTAAATATATTCTGTTTATGGATTTCTGACCACACACCTAAGTTTTAAAAGTATCTAATAATGTCTAATCCAAAAAGCTCCGGGAGGGGGGAAGGGGGAAGGGACTTTCAAAATAGCATTTGAAATGTAAATTAAGAAAATATCTAAAAAAAGCTCCAGTTTTAATTTCTATTTATTATTTAAAAATCTAGTCTCCATAAAATATATAGATACATAATCAGGGATATAGTTAGTACATGTATAGATAAATATTCCTCTTTTTATTACTTTTTTTATTAAATAAACACTGGTTTTATTTTTCTGTTTTATGTGTAGATATGCTTCATCTATATATGTCTGTACACTATACATCTGCTTGGTGTTCATGGGGGCCAGAAGAAGATGGTGGCTTCCCAGAGATAGTCACAATCAGTAGTGAGCCAACATGTAAGAGGTAAGCATTCAAACAGAGGTCCCTGGAACAGTCATAAATGTTTTTAACTACTAGGCCATCTCTATGCTTATTATATGCAGCAAAATGTCAGAAAGTCTCATCTTCACCATAAAACATCAACTTCTCAATGGATTGTGTAAAGGAAATTAAACACACTCACTTAGGCTTTCAGTAAGAATTTCCTAACACTTACCAGAAACCAGGCAAAACTCTAGCTGCTAAGATACAGTCTGTCACTATCCATTTCACAACAGTATTAGAAAGGTGATGACCCAGAAGATGCAGAGTTTAATGAAAGTGTCAGAGTGGGTTTTGTAGAAGGAATGGTGATTAATTGAGAGTTAGAGGAATAGTAGACAGAAAATAAGGAAATGCAGAGGGACATAATGTAAGACTTATACTGAAAACTTTTATTATATCTTAGGAAATAAGTGAGAATTTAAGATAAAAGATGTTATAGAAAAATCATGTAAAAGCCATGTCATATAGTCTAGTAGAGTAGCCATAAAATACAATATTCTGACTCGGTATGGTTGAGACCCTCATGTCTCAAAAATGGGCCTATGTATGGTAAAAACAAACGTTATATAACAAACTATATATACTGGCGTACAGGGGAACGCCAGGGCAAAGAAGTGGGAGTGGGTTGGTAGGGGAGTAGGGCAGGGGTCGGGGAGGATATAAGGGACTTTCGGAATAGCATTTGAAATGTGAATGAAGAAAATATCTAATGAAAATTTGGAAAAATAATGATTTTTTTATATTTTTAATAATATTAATTAAATGCCTAATACTATCTAAAAAAGAAATAAATGTGTGTCAAAAATATTTACTAAAATATATAAATGCAAATTGTACCTCAAATCATGTATAAATTCAATAAACACTCACTTAGAATTATGTTAAGTTGCATAGTAAATAAGTTACACAACACTACATGATCAGTATTAAATCTAGAAGACATAAGTAGTTCTTATTTATCTGAATATGTGCTTAGGTAAAAGTTCTGTGGGAGAAAAAAATAATATCTCAAAAATTTATTATTCTAAAAGTACTGAAAGAAAACATGATTGTAGGAATATTCTTCAGCACTTGAAATTACTGGGAACATTTAGATTGATTTCTAAGGAATAAAGTGAGAACACATAAATAAAAGGAAAGTGCTATGGTTTGAATGTACTTTTGAAATCTCAGCTGTAATTTAAATGCCAGAAAACTATACTAAGGAATATGACCTTGATGAATTGGTTACAAAATATAGAAAATTATATGTTTATAACAAAATATAGACAATTATATGTTTTTAACAAAACACAAATAATTATATTCATAAAACAAAAATAGGCTTTATCTTCAAGAATGTACTATTATTGCTTTGGGATTTTTTATCATAAAATACTTTTTCAATAAACATCCTGTTCTAAATTAGACAGTTCTATGATTTCTGAATCATGATTCAGAATCAACATAATACAGATCCTGTATTATCTTGGCTGATGCTTGTATACAGTTTGGGAATGCATTAGTCTTTTTTGAAAAAGCTAAATATATCAATTTTGTTCAAAGACTGAAGTATTGTTACTGCAGGAAAAATGTATTAAGATTAGCATGTATGTAATGAAACATAAATATATGTTTGACTGATAACAAAGAGAACATTTTAAGGAGAAAATTAAGACAAGAATCAAATTAGAATATTTTGTACTTGGAAAATATAAAGAAGGAAATAAGTAAAAAGAAACAAATGATTTCAAGTTTATGGAAGTGATATTGATAAGCATTTAGCAATACAATGTGGTGATAAAAATGAAAGGAATGGAAGAGATTACTTTGAAAATTTTAAAGTTTTCTTATATGGAATGCAACAGCATGTAAAATAGTATGGGTAACACTTTTTAATCAATACTGTTTAAAGTTGAGGTTGTAATAGAATGGCAACATTCTCCACTCTCTTTTAAAAACTTAAAACCTTCCTATATAACCTTTCTTGCTCTTCTTAAATTCCATGGCAATTTTAAGTTAATTTTTGTTACAAGTATCTGTATTTCTTTGGCTCTCTGTCTCTCTCTGTCTCTCTCTGTCTCTCTCTTTGTTTCTGTCACTTTCTCTGTGTGAGTATGTCTGTGTGTGTGTGTGTGTGTGTGTGTGTGTGTGTGTGTGTGTGTGTGTGCCTTATTCTCTAAGATCAAGAATTGAAAAGTAAGACCTCATAAAATTGAAAAGCTTCTATAAGGCCAAGGGCACTGTCAATAGGACAAAACAGCAACCCACAGATTAGGAAAAGAACTTTAGCAACCCTTTATCTGATAGAGAGCTCCTATCAAAAATATGCAAAGAACTCAAGAAGTTAGACTCCAGAGAACAAAAATGGAGTAGAGAGATTTAAAAAAAAAAGAATTCTCAAAATGACCCTGATATTACACCTCATAACAATCAGAATGGCAAAACTCAGGAGACCTAAAATTCTGACAAGAATGTGAAAAAAAAAGTAACACTCCTCAATAGCTGGTAGAATTGCAAACTGGTAAATCTACATTAAAAATCTATCTGGCTCTCCCAGCCAGAGCACCCCCCACCCCGCCATCTTTCCTCTGAGCCCAGGCAGCTAGGGCCTGTCCTGCTCTTCACACACCCCAGGAATTTAAGATCACATCGGGTTACATGTGAGTGGAGTGCAGAGGTGGTGTTGGGAGCAGTGGGTCAGCAGTTGCCCTCAGGGGCAGGATCCAAGAACTCAGCCCCACTGAAAGCCTCTCTCCCAGCCAGAGCACCCTCCACCCAGCCATCTTTCCTCTGAGCCCAGCAACTCCCAGGACTTTAAGATCACATCAGGAGCTCAGAGCTCAGGCCTCAGGCGCTGTGCACTCTCTTAGGCTCTTTCTGGACCCTCCAAGCTATCTGGGGACCTCAAGTGAGCAGGGAAACACAGCCTATGTTCTAGCCCAATCTCTTGGAACCTGAGACACCAGCCAGGAGATTATAGTGGCCCAGGGCAGAACAGCACCTCCCTTCTGGTCTGGTCCTGCCCACCCAGCACCAACTCTTCTCTCCGGCCACAGGTGCTGTGCAATCTCCTAGGCTCCTTTGGGACTCCCCAAGCTATCTTGGGACCTGAGGTAAGCAGGGGAACACAGCCTCTGTTCTGGCCCAATCTCGTGGAACTTGAAACATCAGCCAGGAGATTGATAAAGGCCCAGGGCAGAACAGCGAGTCCTTTCTGGTCTGCACCAACGCCAGGTCTGAGATAGGAGGCAAGCATAAGAACAGAAGGAACATAATCCAAGGGTACTTGGCATTACCAGATCCAAACTCACCTACCACATCAAGTCCTAGATACAACAGCACACCAGAAAAGCAGGACATGGATATAAAGTCACTCGTCATGATGATGATGGAGGACTATAAGAAGGAAATGCAGGAAAACACAGATAAACAACTAGAAGCATTTAAAGAGGAAAAACTTAGAGAGTTACACGAAAACACAGATAAACAACTAGAAGCAATTAAAGAGGAAATACTTAGAGAGTTACAGGAAAACAATACCAAACAGGTGATGGAATGGAACAAAACCATCCAGAACCTAAAAATGGAAGTAGAAACAATCAAGATAAAACGAAAGGAGATAACCCTGGAGATAGAAACCATAGGAAAAAAAAAGCAGGAAACATAGATTTGAGCATCAGCAACAGAAGACAAGAGATAGAAGAGAGAATCTCAGGCACAGAAGATTCTATAGGGAGCATACACAAGACAATCAAAGAAAATGCTAAATGCAAAAAGATCCTAACACAAATTATCCAGGAAAACCAGGACACAATGAGAAGACCAAACTTAAGAATAATAGGAGTAGATGAGAAAGAAGACTATCAAACTAAAGGGCCAGCAAATATCTTCAAAAAAATAATAGAAGAAAACTTTCCATACCTAAAGAATGAGATGCCCATAAACATACAAGAAGCCTATAGAATTCCAAATAGGCTGGACCAGAAAAGAAATTCCTCCCAACACATAATAATCAGAACAACAAATGTACTAAATAAAGACAGAATATTAAAGGCAGCAAGGGAAAAAGGTCAAGTAACATATAAGGGCAGGCCTATCAGAATTACTCCAGACTTCTCACCAGAGACTATGAAAGCCAGAAGATCATGGACAGAGATTATACAGACATTAAGAGAACACAAATGCCAGCCCAGGCTACTATACCCAGCAAAACTCTCATTTACCATAGAAGGAGAAACCAAAGTATTCCAGGACAAATTCAAATTCACACAATATCTTTCCACAAATCCAGCTCTTCAAAGGATAATAACAGAAAAACACCAATACAAGGACAGAAACTCTGCCCTAGAGAAAGCAAGAAAGTAACCCTTCAACAAACCTAAAAGAAGACAGACACAAGAACAGAATCCCAACTCTAAAAACAAAAATGACAGGAAGCAACAATTACTGTTCCTTAATATCCCTTAATATCAATGGACTCAATTCTCCGATAAAAAGGCATAGACTATCAGACTGGCTACAAAACAGGACCCTACATTTTGCTGTCTACAAGAAACACACCTCAGGAAAAACGACAGATTCCACCTCAGAGTGAAAGGCTAGAAAACAATATTCCAAGCAAACGGCCCGAAGAAAAAGCTGGGGTAGCCATTCTAATATCAAATAAAATAGACTTTCAACCCAAAATTATCAAAAGAAACAAAGAGGGGCACTTCATACTCATCAAAGGCAAAATCTTCCAAGAGGAACTTTCAATTCTGAATATCTATGCTCCAAATGCAAGGGCAGCCACTTTCATTAAAGAAACTTTAGTAAAGCTTAAAACACACATTGTACCTCACACAATAATAGTGGGAGATTTCAACACCTCACTCTCATCAATGGACAGATCCTGGAAACAGAAACTAAACAGAGACTCAGTCGAACTAAGGGAAGCTATGAAACAAATGGACTTAACAGATATCTACAGAATATTTCATCCTAAAACAAAAGGATATACCTTTTTCTCAGCACCTCATGGCACCTTCTCCAAAATTGATCACATAATTGGCCACAAAACAGCCCTCAACAGATTCAAAAATNGAAAGATTTGTATGACAAGAACTTCAAGTCTCTGAAGAAAGAAATTGAGGAAGATCTCAGAAGATGGAAGGATCTCCCATGCTCAGGGATTGGCAGAATCAATATAGTAAAAATGGCTATCTTGCCAAAAGCTATCTACAGATTCAATGCAATCCCCATCAAAATTCCAACTCAATTCTTCAAGGATCTAGAAAAGACAGTTAGCAAGTTCATCTGGAATAACAAAAAACCTAGACTAGCGAAAACTCTTCTCAACAATGAAAGAACATCTGGTGGAATCACCATGCCTGACCTCAAGCTGTACTACAGAGCAATCGAAACAAAAACTGCATGGTACTGGTACAGCAACAGACAGGTAGATCAATGGAATAGGATCGAAGACCCAAAAATGAATCCACACATCTATGGTCACCTGAACTTTGACAAGGGAGCTAAAACTATCCAGTGGAAAATAGACAGCCTTTTCAACAAATGGTGATGGCACAACTGGCTGCTATCATGTAGAAGACTGGGAATTGATTCATTCTTATCTCCTTGTGCTAAGGTCAAGTCTAAGTGGTTGAAGGACCTCCACCTAAAACCAGAGACACTGAAACTAATAGAGGAGAAAGTGGGGAAAAGCCACGATGATATGGGCACTGGGGAAAAATTCCTGAACAAAACAGCAAAGGCTTGTGTTGTAAGATCAAGAATTGACAAATGGGACCTCATAAAGTTGCAAAGCTTCTGTAAGACAAAAGATACTATCAACAGGATAAAAGGGCCACCAACGGATTGGGAAAGGATCTTTACCAATCCTAAATCAGAAAGGTGACTAATATCCAATATATATAAAGAACTCAAGAAGGTGGACACCAGAAAATCAAATATGCTCATTAAAAATTGGGGCACAGAGTTAAAAAAAGAATTCTCAACTGAGGAATACTGAATGGCTGAGATGCACTTGAAAAAATGTTCAACATCATAATCATCAGGGAAATGCAGATCAAATCAACCCTGAGATTCCACCTCACACCAGTAAGAATGGCTAAGATCAAAAACTCAGGTGACAGCAGATGCTGCCATGGATGTGGAGAAAGGGGAACACTCCTCCATTGTTGGTCGGAATGCAAGCTGGTTCAACCACTCTGGAAATCAGTCTGGTGGTTCCTCAGAAAATTGGACATAGTACTACCGGAAGATCCTGCAATACCTCTTCTGGGCATATATCCAGAAGATATTCCATCTGGTAACAAGGACACATGTTCCACTATGTTCATAGCAGCCTTATTCATAATAGCCAGAAACTGGAAAGAACCCAGATGTCCCTCAACAGAGGAATGGATACAAAAAATACCATATAAATGTGTTACCTCATGATGAGTCGATAATTTTTGTTATTTATATACTTTAACGATCCGTTTACCTACCTAGACCTCCGGTAGAAGGACTTACTTCATTGGGTAAGTGTTTTCTTGAGTGTATTGTACATGAGTGACTATACACCTATAATCGGGTCTTTGGATCTGATGGGTTCTATGTTAAATCTAAACACATGAAACTCAAGAAGAAGGAAGATAAAAATGTCGACATGTCACCCCTTCCTAGAATTAAGAACAAAGCACACATTTAAAGAGTTAAAGAGATCCTGTGTGAAGCTGATTTCAAAGGATGGACCCAATGACTGTGGCTGCCAGGGATCCATCCCACAATCAGCCACCAAACATAGACACTATAGCATATGCCAGCAAATGGTGCTGAAAGGGCCTGGATATAGCTGTCTCGGGGGAAACTATACCAATGCCTGGCAAACATGGAGGTGGAAGCTCACAGTTAGCTATTAGATGGAACACAGGGTTCCCAAGGAAGAAGGAGCTAGAGAAAGTACCCATGATCTGAAGGGTTCTTCAACCCTCTAGGTGGAAGTATAACCATGAACTAACTAGTACCCCCTGAGCTCATGTCTCTAGCTGCATATATAGAAGAGGATGGCCTAGTTGGCCATCAGTGGGAAGAAAGGCCCCTTGGTCATGCAGACTTTATATGCCCCAATACAGGGGAACACCAGGACCAAGAAGTGGGAACGGATGGGTAGGGGAGCAGGGCCGGGATGGGGGAGGGTATAGGGAACTTTCTGGATAACACTTGAAATGTAAATGAAGAAAATATCTGATAAAAGTTAAAAAAAAAAAAAAAAAGAAATCGATCTGGTTGTTTCTCAGTAAATTGGAAAAAAATTTAACTGAAAACCCAAGTATACCACTACTAGGCATATAAACAAAAGATGCTGCAAAATATAACAAGGAAACATGCTCCCTGTGTTTATAGTAGCCTTCTTAATTTTTTTTTCATTTTATTTTTTAATAGCCAGAAGCTGGAAACAACACAGATATCCCTCAACAGAAGAATAGATACAGAAATTCTGGTAAATTTACACAGTGGCGTACTACTGAGCAATTAAAAACAACGACGTCATAAACTCACAGCCAAATGCATAGAACTGGAAAATATCATCCCAAGGGAGGCAACCCAGACACAAAAGAACACACATGGCATGTACTCACTTATAAGTGGATTTTAGTCCAAAATATGAGAATAACTATGATACAACCCAAAAGCAATATGCAGTTTAAGAAGAAGGAAGAAAAATGTGTAGATCCTTCAATCCTGCATAGAACAGGAAAGAAAATAATTACAGGAACTAGAGAAAGGGCAGGAACTTGGAGGGAGAGAGAAGGTGGTGGGGGGAGGAAGGAAGGAACAAGTATTGGAAGGAGCAAGAGACAAATATAGAGGATCAGGAAGTTGAATAGAAACATGTAGGAGAGAAGGATGAATAACTGTGTTAGCCACTAGAAAGTCCCCAGGTAAGGTAGAGGCTCCCAGAAGCCACTTGTGATACCTTTTGCCTAAATACCCAACAAAAGGAAGATACAACCTGTAGCAGCCATCTCCAGTAGATAGGCACAGCCTCCAGTTGATGGATAGCACCACCAACACATCTCAAAAATTTAAACCCAGAAATGTTCCTGTCCAAAAGAAAGACAGGGACAGCTAAATCAGGGTCCCTTCAGCAAACTCTTGCTGTCCTATGCAATGGTGTCTGAGTTTGGTGACTGATTATGGGATGGATACCCTGGGTAGGGTA
This sequence comes from Mus minutoides, assembly GCA_902729485.2. NCBI lineage: Eukaryota > Metazoa > Chordata > Mammalia > Rodentia > Muridae > Mus > Mus minutoides. The sequence goes on along the minus strand of LR752403.1, from coordinate 67,171 downwards.
GTCTCTGGATAGTCCATCCTTTTGTCTTAGCTCCAAACTTTGTCTCTGTAATTCCTTTCATGGGTATTTTGTTCCCTATTCTAAAGAGGAATGAAGTATCCACATGCTGGTCTTCCTTCTTCTCAATTTTCTTGTAGTGCCTGGCAAATACAGAAATGGATGCTCACAGTTATCTATAGGATGGAACACAGGGCTCCTAATGGAGAAGCTAGTGAAAGTACCTCAAGAACTGAAGGGATCTGCAATCCTATAAGAGGAACAACAATATGAACTAACCAGAACCCCCAGAGCTGTGTATCTAGTTGCATATGTAGCAGAAGATGGCCTAGTCGGCCATCATTGGGAAGAGAGGCCCCTTGGTCATTCAAAGTTTATATGCCCAAGTACAGGGGAATGCCAGGGCGAAGAAGTGGGAGTAGGTGGGTAAGGGAGCAGGGCAGGGGAAGGGTAGAGGGAACTTTCGGACCAACATATAAAATGTGAATTAAGAAAATATATATAATAAAAAAATTGGAAAAAAAAAAAGAAAAGACAGGGACAAAAATTGGAACAGAGACTAAAGAAAACAACATTCAGAGACTGCTTCACCTAGGCATCTATCCCTTCTGTACACACCAATCCCATACACTATCCCTGCCACCAAAATGTGCTTGCTGATAGAAGCCTAATATGGCTGTTCCTTAAGAGATTCTACCAGGACCTTGCCAATACAGATACAAATAATTTCAGCCAACCACCAGAATGAAGCTGGGGACCCAAAAGGAAGAGCTGGGAGAAGGACTGAAGGAGCTGAATGGGATTTTTAAGTATAATATCAACCAACCAGATCTCCAGAGCTTCTAGGAACTAAACCACAAAAAAACTCATTACTGGTAGCCCATCATGGTGGCCCACGCCTTTAATTGCAGCACTTGGGAGGCAGAAGCAGACGAATTTCTGAGTTTGAGGCCAGCCTGGTCAACAGAATAAGTTCCAGGACAGCCAGGGCTATACAGAGAAACCCTGTCTCAAAAAACAAAACAAAAACAAAACAAAACAAACAAACAAACTCATTACTATTCTACACCATTGAAAATTTCAATCTGCTTTCTCCATCTGGATGCCTCCAGCCAGGACAATGCTCCCAATCAACCTTTGAGAAAACAATTTGAAGCCACATCCTAACAGAAACAATTATCTGTTGAGTATAGATAGCCTTGCTCTTTAAGCTAGTCTGCTTTTTTCCTAAAGTTACACAAAAAGGTATATTATTCTTATTTTTCCTTTGTATAATTTTATTGAACCTCTCAGTTCACATGAAATAAAACATACAGAACTTATAAGATAAAATTTTAACATTGCAAATATATTTCTAAATATATTAATTTTTAATATAAAGAACAAATTTATAAAATTGTATTTCCAAAATAAAATATAGGAAGGAATAAATTTTTAAATAATGAGAATACTTATTAAAACTTACTAAGCTTTTAAAAAACATGTAAGATGGTTCCTTTTAATTATTCAGAGTGACTACAAATAATGAGATGTAAGATTAGAAATAAGTTTGAGGCCAGATGTTGAAGGTTTTCGAGTGCAAGCTAAGATAATTGGAGTTTATCCTCTCATCTACTGGTATACTTTGAGTGTGTTTAAAACAGAAGAGCAACAGGGGAAATGAAAGGTGAAATGTAGTCCTGCTGCTGAAGCTTGCATGATGCCTTCTGGTGCCAAAAATGCAAGTTCTCAGAGACAGAGCTCTCCTGTCCATTCCAGCTCAGGAATTTCTGGGCCTTGTATATACTAAAGTATATAGTATGTTCAGCAATGTGTTATATTTTCTCTCGTTTGGAGAAAAGCAAGGGGGAAAGCCTGTAATGCTCTGGGAATCTCTTGGACAACCATGACTAAAAACTTACAAAAGGGCTCCTAATCCTGGTTTGGGGGTTTTTGTTAAATAGTCATTGGCCCTCAGAGGGGACATTTTTGTAACTAATGAGAAATTTCATCTAAACTATTCCAATATTTACACACAGAATTATGTGTATTATGCTTTTGAACATTTGCCATTGGAATTTTTGGTAACTTGACATGATAATTTTTAAAAGATATTCTTTTTTTGTTTATTTTTTATTGAATATTTTCCATGGGCAAGAAGCAATTCCCAATTATCTATTTTGCTGGCAGATAGGAACCTAGCATAAGTCTGAGGAGCTCTACCCAACAGTCAATGAAAAGAGATGCAGGCAGAGTCTCACAGCCAAACAAGAGATGGAACTTGGGGAGTCTTACAGAAGAGTTAGGAGAAAAATTGAAGGACCTGAAGAGAACAGGAAGACCAGCAGTTTCAACTAACTTGAACTTTGGGGGCTCCCTGATACTGAACCACCAACCAAAGAGTGAACATCAGCTGGACCTAGTCCGCTGCATACATGTAGCAGATGCACAGCCTGGTCTTTATGCACGTCCCCCAAATAACTGGATCAGGGTCTGTCCCTGAACCTGTTGTCTTCCTGCCTGCCTGTGAATCCCAAACCAGGAAATGGAGAGCCTTGCCTGGCCTCAGCAACTTAACCTGTGGGGTAAGGGTGGGGCAAGTGATGGGTGAGTGTTGGGAGTTTGACAGCCAGAGAGCATCTTTATCTTCTAAGGGGAATGTGGGGAGGACATATGTGATAGAGTATTGGCAGTAGAGGAAGGGCCAATACTGGAATGTGAAATGAATAAATAAATAAATTTAATTAAAAATAGTATTTTAAAGTTGCTGATCAAATCACAGTTCTCACAATATGAATGCATAGTCATGATAAAGGTAAATAATTTGTATTCATGTATTTGTGGAAAGTTTTTTATTATTATTTATTCTTTTATTATAACTTAGTAGGTTTTTCCTTGGTGAAAGGTACAAACATTTGTGAAACCAAGATCCATTATTTATAAACCAAGGTAATTATGATACTTGTTTTCTATGCTCTGTTATAAGAATAAGTAGGAAACTCAACAGTATGTAAAGCATTTATATAATTTGAATCAGATACTGTGTTTCCTTTATATTTTGGTAACTCAATAGCATACTACATTTACACTTATTTTGGTGTGACACATGATTTATATTATATATGAATACATATTGATTCAAAGAGAATATAAAATGTAATTTGTACTAATACAGCACATAGAGACAGTCTATACTATCTAAGGGTTGAAATAAATTTCCCCAAAATATTCTTCCATTTACAGATTATTCCTAGTTGTGAAGTGTGAAAGGTGTAGTGAGTACCTTACTCCTTTTGTTTTAAGGAGTAGGTGGCTTAGTTTTAAATGTTTGCTACTAGTATCTATCCACTGAGTAAGTACTTTTATAAGATAGATTATGTTAAGTTAGACAAAAAAATATGGAGAGGAAAATTGAATCTATGATTATCTACATAATAAAGTTAAACCCATCATATAACATCATGATGTTTATTTTAGGCTTTAGATTACTATTTTAGCTTAAACTATATTGTGTCCTACATATCATTTCATTTACAACACTTGTAATTTCTTTAAGGCAAAGGAGGAAAAAACTATGAATCAAAAATGAAGAGGTTATTTGTCCAAAATAATTGTTCTATCAGTCTTCAAATGAAAGTGAATTTGAAGTTTCTCTTCTTTTTTTCAGTTTTTTAAAAAAAATTTTCTTCCCTCTTATATTTCATCACAACTACAGTCTCCTATCTCTTCACTCTTCCCAGTTACCCATTCCCCCATCTCCCTTTTCCAGATCCATTCCTTCTTTTCCCTTTAAGGAAAGAGTAGGCCTTCCAGAGATATGGGCCAAACATAGCATAACAAGATACAATAAGACTAGCCCGACGATTTGGCTGAAACAAACCATAGATCAGAACCCAGCCCAATTGTCATCACAGAGAGTACATCCAGCAACTGAACTGATGCAGAGATCCACGGTCAAACATCAGGTGCTACTCAAAGTGCCTGGCAGAAGAAAAACAGGAAAGATTGTAGGAGACAAAACTGCTGCAGAACAGCAGGGGAAAACAGCCCACAAAACTATCTAAGCAGAGCTCTTTTTTGTTGTTGTTGTTTTTGTTTTTTTTTTTTTTTTGGTTTGTTTGTTTNTTCCCCTGTATTGGGGCATATAAAGAATGCACTACCAAGGGGCCTGTCTTCCCAATGATGACCGACTAGGCCGTCTTCTGCTACATTTGGAGCTAGAGACACGATTTCTGGGGGTTCTGGTTAGTTCATATTGTTGATCCTCTATAGGGTTGCAGACCCCTTCAGCTCCTGGGGTTCTATCTCTAGCTTCTCCATTGTGGGCTCTGTGTTCCCTACAGAAAATGTGGTACATCTACACAATGGAGTACTATTCTGCTATTAAAAAAAAACGAATTTATGAAATTCTTGGGCAAATGGATGTATCTGGAGGATATAATCCTTAGTGAGGTAACCCAATCACAAAAGAAGTCATTGGGTATGCACTCACTGATAAATGGATATTAGCTCACAAACTTAGAATATCCAAGATACAATTTGCAAAACACAAGAAAATCAAGAAGGAAGACCAGCTCGTGGATACTTCATTCCTCCTGTGAAGAGGAAACAAAATACCCATGAAAGGAGTTACAGAGACAAAGTTTAGAGCTAAGATGAAAGGATGGACCATACAGGGACTACCCCACCACGGGGGATCTATCCGATAATCAGTCATTAAACTCAGACACTATGGCATAGGACAGCTAGTGCCTACTTAAGGGACCCTGATATAGCTGTCTCTTACAGAAGTGGATGCTCATAAGCAGAGTTCTTAAGGGCTCACCGAGACTGAAGCAGCAATCCTGGAACCTGCATAGGCCTGAGCTAGGTCCTTTTTGCATTTATGGTACCATTATGTAGCTAGGTGTTGTGTGGACGGAGGAATATCTCTGATCCTTTTGCCTACTCTTGGGACTATTTTCCTCCTATCACTTTGCCTCATTCAGCCTTGATTTTAGATGCCTAATTTTATTGTAACTTGTTACGCTGTATTCAGATTTATGTTTTAGTAGACATTCTTTGAATCAAGTCCAATATATATTCATATATTATATGCCATTCTTTGTAGCCTAGGCTTATACATAACTCTCAATAAGAACAACATGATCAAGTAGGTTTCATCCAATAGACACAGGGACAGTTTAATATATGGAAATCCTTCGATGTAATCCAATATAAACAAACTCAAAGATAAAAAAAAATCATCATCTCTTTAGATGCTAAGAAAGCATTTGACAAAAGCCAACACACATTCATGATAAAAGTCTTGGAAAGATCAGGAATTCAAGGCCCATACCTAAACATAATAAAAGCAATTTACAGCAAACCAGTAGCCAACATCAAACTAAATGGAGAGAAACTTGAAGCAAATTCTAATATGTTAACTCTTTCATTCTTTAGGAAGATCTTTTCCTTTTTTTTTTTAATGTAGGATTTTTCAGGTCCTATTCACATAGTTTATCAATATAGCTTTATTTCAGAGTTCCAAGTCTATGAAACATTTTAAGACTATTATAAAAATTATTCATTAATATATATTTAATGGAATGCAAATAAAAATAACACCGCTATTTAGTTCCTCATTTAAAACAACTCGATGTACTACAAAATCATGTAGGTTCTTGCAATATTAATCTGCCACTCTACCACAAAAACAATCAGCCTCATTTCTTCTTTATCATAATTTTGAACATATTTGAGGATAATTTAATTTCTTATCTAGAACATGACATATTATGTCTTGTTTTCATATGATAAGTTATTTTCACTCGTCTAACGCTGTGTTTATTCACATGAAAATGTTCATTATATGTGCTTTTATTCTTAGAGATTTAATAGTTTTATAAATTATGTGTAGTATTATTTGACCAAGCTAAATGTTGGCTTTAATTTCTTTCATCTATTCTTCATATTGCTTCTAAAAATGATAACTATCCTGAGTATAATGATTGCTAATTATAGGAAGTGTAAGTAATCTAAGAAAAAAAAAATCAGAGAAGTATCTTGACATCTCCCAAGTATGAAAGTTTTAGCCGTATTCATTTCACTTTATTAGGCATTCTTTTTGTGTTTAAAATTATTTTTCTCACATTTAGAGAAACATTCTTTGGTTGTTATTGGTAAGCTTTGATTTCTAATTAAAAGTCTTCCCAAACAACTCTCCTACTTGTTCTGTTTAATAAATTGTCAGATATAGAAACCTGTGTTTCAGGATATCTTCCCACCTAATGATGTTATGTTTGGTCATGTCATAAGAATTCATAATATAAGCTTGTGCCTTGAACACAACAATTGTCTGCTGAAAGGCACTGTTAGAACCTATTTCCTTATCAACTAAATAGATAAAAAACCAATCAAAATACACTGGGTTCTGTAGTTTGGACACATAAGTACCAGACTCAGTGTATTCCCTATATTACAAACACAAGATTATAGATATTAAATGTGATTGTTAAGGATGGTAAAATATTGACTTTATCTATGTTAAGATTTACTTATAACAGAAGATAATTTCTTGAATATAGAATTCAAACCTGAGACAAGGAAAACTTCAGTTGCCACAAAAAGTGTTTTTGACAAATCATGTGATGTCAGGGTGATCCTAATAGTCAAGGTTATAGAGAAAGGATATGTCCTTCAAACAAAATACTTCATTCCCCATACGTTCTTTTTGTCCTAACTCTTGGTCTCATTATATGAATTGAGTAATGAAAAACAATAAATGCTGCATGCAGCAGACACAGAGACTGAGAAACTGGCGTCAAATGTTCTTATCCTTTAATTTTGTGACTCCTCTAGGAATGCTCTGTCATTAGTATTTAAATCACTTCATAAATATTTCACTTTAAATACCACTGTAAAGTCTTGTGTATGCCTTAATTTGTGTCTAACATAATGGTTTTGTATAGTGAGACAGTTTCATCAGGACACTCTCACGATTAAACTCACGATTAAAAAGAGATTTAATAGAATGCTGCATCTTTGATTTGACCATGGCGTGGAAAACAAAAAGCCATTTGATCTTCAGAAACACAATCTTGTATTTAACTATTTGTGCTTTTAAAGAAAAAAAAAATATATATATATATATACTGTAGAAATTATTTTAAACAGGGTCTAACTGTGGGAGGAAAATGAGAAGCATAGTGACACATTTAAAGCCATCAGCTATTGTTTTCTGACAAAAATGATAGTCAAAGACAGAAAATTAACATAAAAATATGAAAATTTTCTTTGGGACTTTCAACCCTTAATATTATTTGAACTCTAGTCTGTTGTCATTCTGTCATTGGGTAATTTTGTTAAAATCAAATATTTGTATATTTTCTAAAAGGTAATATCAATGGCAACACCCTATGTAGAAAATGGAAAACAGAAGTCTATTTGTCTTTTTGCTCGAAACATGTCAATGGCAGCTACCTAGCAAATATATTTCCTGGACTTTCACTCTTCTTATTTGTCTGATTTTACTTAGTTTAAGACAAAAATGTCTGTTAGGTTTATGTACAGAAAGTGAGGTAGAAATTAATTTAAAATTTAAATTTGAAAAATTATTTCTATAACATTGAAACTAGCAAGTTAGGTGAACGAAGCCTGTGAAATAGTATAGTATGTTTAAAAAAAAAATTCAGCTTAATGTTTGAACAGAGAATCATGATTAATATGAAAAAAAGTTCTTATATTCCTTCTCACCTAGTTCTTTAGTCTTCCATGAGCCATAAATTTGGGGACTATGCTGCATCGACAAGTAATGGATCTGGGTGTCCCACAGTCTATTGATATTTTTGTTGTAAATAGTTATGGGTTTTTTTTTTGTTTGTTTGTTTGTTTTTTGTTTGTTTTGTTTTGTTTTTTCTTGTAAAAGTCTCCCGTTCTGTAAAGAGAGAAGCTCAAGAAGTTAAACTCCAGAGAACCAAATAACCCTATTAAAAATGGGGAACAGAGTTAAACAGAATTCTCACCTGAGGAAATCTGAATGGCCGAGAAGTATCTAAAGAAATGGTCAACATCCTTAGTCATCAGGTAAATGCAAATCAATATTATCCTGAGCTTCCCCTTCATACTTTCAGAATGGCTAAGTCCAACAACTCAAGTGCTGGCAGATTCTGGCAAGGGTGTTGTGAAAGAGGAACACTCTTCCATTGCTGGTGGGTTTTCAAGCTGGTACAAATACTGTGAAAATCAGTCTAGGGGTTCCTAGAACATTTGGGCATAGTACTACCTGAGGACCCAGTTATATTGTTCCTGGGTGTATATCCAGAAGATGCTCGAATATGCAATAAGGATACAGCTCCACTATGTTCATAGCAGCCATATTTATAATAACCAGAAGCTGGGAACAACCCAGATGTCCCTCAACAGAGGAATGGATACGGAAAATGTGGTACATTTACACAATGGAGTGGGACCTTACGGAACTGCAAGGCTTCTGTAAGGCAAAGGACACTGTCAATATTACAAATCTGGAGCCTACAGATTGGGAAAGGATCTTCACCAACTTACTTCTAATGGAGGGCTAATGTCCAAACTTTACAAAGAACTCAAGAAGTTAGACACCAACAACCCAAATTACCCAATTAAAAATGGGGTACAGAACTAAACAGATAGTTCTCAACAGAGGAATAGCAAATGGCCAAGAAGCACTTAAAGAACTGTTCAAAGTCTTTGGTCATCTAGGAGATGCATATCAAAACAACTCTATAGTCTCATTAGAATGGCTAAGATCAAAAACTCAAGAGATAGAACATGCTGATGATGTCAAGCAAGAGGAACCCTCCTCCATTGCTGGTGTGTCACGATTGGCCTTAAAGCATGGCAGAAATAAATTCCCCAAAACCTGATGGAAAATATTCTAGTACTTTTATTTGTCCATAAAGGGTAAAAAGCAAATAAATAGAAAAGAGGAAAATAACAACAATAACAACAACAACAACAACAAAACATTCATACAAACAAAAAACAGCAGTCCAGTAGGACTGCCCTCTGAGAGGCACAACAATCAGCTGCAAGAGTCATATGCAGACACTTATACTTAAATAGTGGACTGAAGCCAGGGTCCCCTGTGAATGAATTAGAGAAGAGGTGGAAGAACTAATGATTAGGGTGACCTCATAGACATACCAGCAGTCTCAAGTTATCTGGACCCTGAGATATCTCAGATATGGAGCCACCAACCAGACAGCATACACCATTGATATGATTCCTCCAACATATACACGGCAGAGGACTGCCTGATTTGGCCTCAATGAGAAAATATGCACCTAACCCTGGGGAGATTTGAGACCCTAGGGAATATAGAAGTCTCATGGGGTGGTGATGGGAGTGTGGGGGCATCCTCTTGGAGATGGAGGAAGCAAGGAAGGTATAGGATGAGGAATAGTCAGAGCATGGACCAAGAGGGCAATAAAGACTAGACTGAAAGAAAGAAAGAAAGAAAGAAAGAAAGAAAGAAAGAAAGAAAGAAAGAAAGAAAGGAAGAATTAAAAAAAAGAAAGACTCATTCTCCAGCCCAGAAAAATAAATGCTGAGTTAAAAATAAGCCTGAAGAATAACATTCAAATAAATGTATTGATAAATTTATGTGCAACTACAAAATTCATTTCACTTACAGTAACCCAGAAAGACTTAAACTTAAGAACACAGAATTGGTTGGCTAGGGAATGATGAGGGAATCTAGGAGGAATTGAGAAAATGATTGAATATAATTAACACTATATGCCATTAACAAAGAATTCTTAAACATTTATTAAGAAAAATATAAATTAGGTCTGTTAAATAGTCAAAAAATGGGAAACCAGAAATAAATTTATAGAGCCACAGTCTGACAATTTTTGGCAATTGTGTCAGAAACTGGCATTGCATAGAAGAAAAAAATGACTGGAATAAAAGTAACACTGTCATATTAATGTAAAAATGGAAGAAATTATGATAAAATAACAAAAGACCAATGATGGTTACTATAATAGAATAAAAATTTTAGGATGATCCTAGAATTAAATTAAAAACAGAATACACTTAATGAGCATATCCACTTGACATGCTCATATTATGGGAGAAAAGATTTCAGTTAGAGGAATTTCTAAGTTTCCAAATTATAGAGACATCATAGGCAGACAATTTTTCATTTGGTTTGAAAAGTCAAGAATTAAAAAAAAAAAAAAAGAAGAAGTTGCATCCCTGCTAACCAGAACTTTTCAAAAATCTACTTGACATTTGGAGCTCCAAGTTCCTAGTGATACATTTACATTGTAATATTTCTGAGATTGGTCATTCTGGTTCAATTAATAGTACATTTAAAACTATACTCTCATTTTTCTGGGATATAGAGTAAATATACTCACTGTATATCTCTTATGAAATACAAGTAAAATCACATATTGTAAAAAAAATCAGTGGAAGTGCGTAGTAAAAATAGATTGTCTAGAGAAACCAAAAATCCAGGGTACAATGTTTTGATGTATCCATCTTCCACCAACATGGCCACACCTATTTTTCCCAAACAGATTCACTCATTCTGGAGTAAGCACTTGAAAACATGTAAAATCCATTCTCATTCAAACCACCACAATCAGGAATGTTTTCCGTAATTAATTGACACTCCAGGAAGATATTAAGTTTTAAGCCTTTTGTCTCACAGAAATATGTCTTCAACCAACTCTCTCTCTCTCTCTCTCTCTCTCTCTCTCTTTCTCCCGCCTCTCTCTCTGTCTCTCTCAAACACATCTATTCATTTATTATTTCATAAGGACATTTTAGACAAAGATTTGCTGTTTTATTTCATACAACCTGAACATTACATTAGAAACAAAGAAATCTGTCTTAATTCATTGAATTATTTCAACACAGCAATGCTTCATTTACTGAACACTACCCATGTGCTTGATTGCCTTCTGTATAATTCTCCTCTAACAGTTCTTTTGTGACAGAACTCTTCAGTAACTATATAAGCACTGATAATTGGTGTGTTGCAATGTGATGTATTGAATTTTCCATTTGTCAAATCCAGATTCAGGAGATCCAGTGCGACAGACACAAATGTTTGAAGAATTTTTGTGAAGCAAATGTCAATGGGTTAAGGTGCTTACCAACTTCATGAAAGCTGTAACATAACTGATGTAGTAGTATTCAACATACTAACATATGCTGAAGTATACATTTATCTAGATTTGAAAAGTTACTATAAGAAAGGCTGCATGCTGTATATGCAGCTAGAGACACGAGCTCTGGGGGCACTAGTTAGTTCATATTGTTATTCCACCTGTCATTGGGAAGAAAGGCCCCTTGGTCTTGCAAACTTTATATGTCCCAGTACAGGGGAACACCAGGGCCAAGAAGTGAGAGTGGGTGGGTAGGGGAGCAGGGCATAGGGGAGGGTATAGGGGACTATTGGGATAGAATTTGAAATGTAAATGAAGAAAATATCTAATAATAAAATGAAAAAAAAAAAAAGGCTGCATGCTTATTTTAGAAAATATCACATTTAGTCAGCCTAAATGATTCTTCTAGATTTTAAAACTAAAGTGACATTTGGAGAATTTTTTTTTTAATTTTCTTGAACTATTTTCATATGAATTATCCTACACTTTACAAAATTGTCAAAGGAAATTTGGTAATATAGCATATGCAGAGAGAAAAAATACTAATAAAAGTGATATTTGTAACTCAGGAAGGCTGCAAAATACTAATATTGTATCATTATTTTTATGTATTTAAGGGTATGTACACTAAGTGACAGAAAAAAAACAAAAAATATATAAAAATACATTTTACAGATTTTCAATAACCATTAAATAAAAAATAAATTATATACCCTAAATTTGGTATGTATAGCAAAAAAAGGATCAACTTATCTACATAAAATATAGTATCTCATACTTATTACTTAAGTGCAAATATACTCTCTAAAGATTCATTTATTGCACTGAGCATCCTAGTATTTAATCACTCAAATTTAAAATTACCCCTTGTGTTTAAAGGGGTATAAAGTGGTGTCCCGTGATTTTAGAGATTCTAATTTTCATATCACATTTTATTATATCTAGACGTTCAGAGACTTAGTATGCTCAGAAGGCAAAAATATCTGAGATGACAATTGACTTTTGTTTGCTTTGGAATGCTTTTTTCATATGCTCAAAGGCCAATGGTGGGGGAAAAAAAAACCCTCATATTTTCTTTTTTTCTGAAATCGTTTGCTCATAGAAGATTAGTATATGTATTTTGTACACAAAAAATAAAACCGAATCTTCAGTTTTCATAGTATTTTACATATTTTTACATAACACAACTGAGTTCATGGCTAATTTAGCAACATTACTAAACTTTATATGGGAACAAAGAAAGAAATCAGATTTTATTCTTAGAGTTATGTCTGTGCTATTAGAAATTTCTGGTATTAGCCCATTCCATATACACAGTACTATGGCCTTGTTAGCTTTTCTCCTATTTCAGAAGTAGGAGTCTTTTCTGTTTTAGCTCAATGCCAGTTTTGTGCTGAATGCCTGCTGCTTCCCAACTACATATCTAGGATTTTTTAGTTTAATTGCCACTTGCACAGTGGTATTGTACATAAACACAGCAGCTGCTACTGTATGTTGGAAGTAGCTCAGAAAAATCTATGGATACTGTTCAGCATTGCCTCAAAAGCCAAAAAATTTAGACCCAGCTGCATTACTCTAACAGCTTGGCAATATAACACCTTCACAAAAAGTATTCAACTCATTGAAATATATCTTGCAATATGTTTGAGACCATACAAGAGAAAATTGCATGGGGCCATGTGGATTAGTGTTACAAAACTTTTTGAAGGTGAATCTTTCTTTCTTTCTTTCTTTCTTTCTTTCTTTCTTTCTTTCTTTCTTTCTTTCTTTCTTTCTTTCTTTCTTTTCTTAGCCACAGACATCCTTGGATTCTGTTCATTAGTATTCTGTGTTGCTACAGATTTCCACTAGAGATAAGAAAGCTAATATGAAACTTGGATATCTTCCTGGTAGCAGGTACAGATTATATTCTTTTTTGGTTAAACCAATTGAAAAATGAAATCATTGGGAGGGAACTTTCGGGATAGCATTTGAAATGTAAATTAAGAAAATATCTAATAAAGACATTGAAAAAAAAAAAAAGAAATCAAATGGGAAATCCAAAGAAACCTTCACAGTAGACCTTTGCTGGGGAAGATTGCACACTTTAATGAACTCTTTGGTATATGAATAAGGTAGCCTGATGTTACATTGAAAACATTGCAATGTCAAAAATTAAATAAACAAAATGAAACATGAACCCACTTTAAGCAAATATTTATTATCCTTGTGTATTTTTTACCAAGAGTATATCTTAGAGAGACACTTTTATTTCAACTGCAGGTAATATGCAGATATTTGTAAAAAATAAAATAAAAAGATAAGAAATTCAGACCATCTTATTTTTATTTCATTGACATGATATTTAACACTATTGTTTAAGGGAAATTTTGTACTTCAACATCTACAACCCAAAGTGAAATCTATGAAGAAAATGGATTCTTAGGTACTATCGAAACCATTATAGGTTCATTATGAAATATTATATTCATGTTATCTGGCGTGGGAGTGGGTGGGTAGGGGAGCAGGGCAGGGGATAGGGGAGGGTATAGGGGACTTTCGGGATAGCATTCAAATGTAAATGAAGAAAATATCTAATAAAAATGGAAAAAAGAGAATTAAAAAAAGAATGTCTAGAAATAACTTTTAAAACTCAATTAGAAACATGAAGCTTCTCTTTTTACCTTTTATTGGATTTGTGTATGTGTGTGTGTGTGTGTGTGCCTTTAGAAATCAAGTTTGATCTTCAATAATTTTATGTGTGTGTGATGTACATTCATTTTTTTATAACCCTTCAATTCTCCTACATACACCTTTATCTGACCTCATTCTAAATAACAACCCCCTTCCCACACTATTTTGAGACCTACTGGGTTTAAACAAGATTATCTGGGTTTGTAACTATTCACTTACTCTGCTAAGCTCCTCCGTGGATACACAAATAGAAATATTGGCTACCACTCTTTCAGACATCATTGTTAACCAGGTATTTTATGAAGCAAGAGGATAGAGTCACATTAGCTGTACCATAAGCCCTTCCATATGTTTGGAGACCACTATGCCTTCTGTGATATTGTAACTGTATTGGCTGTGCTGCATCCAGAATATGATATTTCAGAGCACTTCACATAAAACTGTTTTCTGATATTCAAAATAGCTCTATAAAATCAAAAGTGTTGTCATTCATATGTGTCTTAGATACACAAAAGAGATTTTGTTCTGTCTTAGCATCTAAAGGACCCCTTATAGTACAGTAAACCTAGATCCATTAGCTTACTTTGTGAATATTGAAATTATTATAATTATGTAATTTCATGCGATAGAAAAATCGTCTGCAATATGCTAATCTATTTTCTTGTTAGGCTCTGACTTAATCTTTGCCATAGTTAACTTAGTGGAATGATTATTTAGCAAAATGGCAATGTAGACCTTCTCATTGTTACCAAAGGTCAGTCAAGTTTATTGCTATGTACATGTGAGAATCTAGATGGGTCTTTTCCCTTGTTTAATAATTGCAGTACCAGTGAGCACACACACACACAAACACACACACACACACACACACACACACACTCATTTTTTCACACATTTTTTTTCAAAATCACTATTATTTTTCTAAATATATATTTTGTTTTCCTTCATTTTCATTTTCTATTTTATTTTACAAATATAGTACAGTTTTTTCATAGCTGCAATATCAACTACCTAATACTTAGAATAATTAAAAGCCAATATTTTTTCTTCTAAATAGAAATCAGTTTTAAATTTTAGTTCTCTTATTTTACCTATTTTATTAGATTCATTTTCATTATAATTTCGATTTCTCTGAAACATATCAAATATGTGATCTACAATTTCATATTTTAATTTAGTTTCTCAAGAATCATATTCTCAAAGTTGGAGTCTCAAGGTTGCTCAGGCAGATTTCATTCTGTAATAATCTTCTATACATTCCTACCAAGCCCACTTCCTCATTTCTTTAATCATTCTAAATCTTACCTAGACTAAACATTTTCTTTATATTATTATTATTATTATTATTATTATTATTATTATTATTATTATTTTATATTTTCTTTATTTACATTTCAAATGCTATCTGAAAGTTTCCTATACCCTCTCCCTGCCCTGCTCCTTTACCCACCCACTCCCATTCTGGGCACTGGTATTCCCTGTACTGGGGCATATAAAGTTTGCAATTCCAAGGTGCCTCTCTTCCCAGTAATGGATTTTCTTTAGTCATGAAAACAAAAACAAAAACAAAAACAAAAACAAAAACAAAAACAAAAACAAAAAAAAACTGTGATTAATTCCTTTCTACACCTCCACTATTGAAGTTAGGTAGGATATTGCTATTAATTTAAAATAACTTTTCCCTTTCATGCTTCAATAATGCTACAACATTTTAAAAATTTTCTATAAATATTCACGTTTCCATGAGACTCTCTGTCAGCAACCTTATACCTTCATAGTTTTCTCAGCAAAAGGGATGTGTAGTGATACCTTTAGGGAACACAATATATTTCTGTCTGTCACCCATCAGCTCCAATAATATGTTGGTTCTTAGTTTGTTACCAAATACCTCATGTAATTTAATTTGGGAGAAGAAATATTTAATTTTAGTCCACTGGATTAGAAATTATTTTGATGCAGAGTATCACAGGGGTTAAAGCATGAATAAGGACTAGAGTGTTCTCATTGACAGTGTCCCGGAAGGAATGGAATAGTGATAGAGAAAACAGTAGTGAGAGTTTTTAGCTACTCTGCTTTATGTGCCCGATGGGTCACACTTCCAGCTATCTGCCCAAGAAATCTTTGGATCAGCAAATGAAACACACGCACATCCACAAGCACACACACAAGCACACGCACACACCATCTAGCTCAATGGCTGACTACTTCTCATCTTCCCCTTTGCTACCCTAGGACCAATTGGAGAAGTGGCCAATGGTCACTTACTCAAAATCTCACATGGCTAGTTGGCTTTATCTACTGCAGCTCCTATGTCCATCTATATCTGACCACTTCATGGCAATTTCCCCTTCTCCTCCCCACCGCGTCCTAGACTGCCTTCTCCCCTTGTCCAAACATTGGCCACTGGCATCTTCATTGATTGATCAAAAAAAACAAATGAGAACCTTACCCTTTGGACTCGCAGAATCTCAATTAAATCATTAAAAAGTATCTCCAATATAACACCAATGATATCCAATCCTTTAGACAATGAATCCACCAATAAAGCATTCATGATTCAATCACCCTAGTACCAGATCATCTCTGAAAACATGTGTATTGAATGCCAAATACTCTTCAAATGCCCATTGAAGGAATCAAATATTGATCCATTTCTTAATTTGGTTTGAGTTAGAAGTTTTTGAAGATATAGAACACAACAACCAAAAAATAAGATCACTAATTATATATATATATATATATATATATACACAGAGATAGGGTTTCTCTGTATAGCCCTGGCTGTCCTGGAACTCACTTTGTAGACCAGGCAGGCCTCAAACTAAGGAATCAGCCTGCCTCTGCCTCCGGAGTGCTGGGATTATAGGCGTCACCACTCACAGCTCACTAATCATAATTCTAATCATGAACATTTATAAAATTCTCCAAGACACACCAATATTCATTTTATTGTACATACAGAAACTGATGGTTTTCCAGACTTATATTTTCTTCCATATGCCTCAAAGCAGGGACAATTGTTTAAGTAATCACATGTAGGAACCACAAATTTTAAATTTGTATCTTGTTACTATTTTCTGACATCCTTCAAAACAATAACAATAAAATCATGCAAAAATATCTATTTTCTTTAACACTTATTTTCCATAATAAGAGGTAATATATATTTTCTATCACAATCATTAAAAGGGCTGCTATGTCATGCACATATTTAGAAAAGCCAAGATTTTTTTGTATTAAAAAAGCATTACTTTCAGATCAAAACAACCCTGAGATTCCACCTCACATCAGTAAGAATGGCTAAGATAAAAAATTCAGGTGACACCAGATGCTGACATGGATGTGAAGAAAGGGGAACACTGCTCCATTGTTGGTGGAAATGCAAGCTGGTTCAACCACTCTGGAAATCAGTCTGGCAGTTCCTCAGAAAATTAGACATAGTACTACCGGAAGATCCTGCAATACCTCTAGTGGGCATATATCCAGAAGATATTCCATCTGGTAACAAGAACACATGTTCCACTATGTTCATAGCAACCTTATTCATAATAGCCAGAAACTGGAAAGAACCCAGATGTCCCTCAACAGAGGAATGGATACAAAAAATTTGGTATATCTACACAATGGAGTACTACTCAGGTATTAAAAACAATAAATATATGAAATTCCTAGGCAAATGGATGGATCTGGAGGCCATCACCCTGAGTGAAGTAACCCAATCACAAAAGATCTCACATAACATGTACTCACTGATATGTGGATATTAGCCCAGAAACCTAGACTACCCAAGATACAATTTACTAAACACATGATACTCAAGAAGAAGGAAGATCAAAATGTGGACACGTCACCCCTTCCTAGAATTAAGAACAGAGCACACATTGAAAGAGTTACAGAGATCATGTGTGAAGCTGAATCCAAAGGATGGACCCAACGACTGCGGCTGCCAGGGATCCATCCCACAATCAGCCACCAAACATAGTCACTATAGCATATGCCAGGAAGATGGTGCTGAAAGGGCCCGGATATAGCTGTCTCAGGGGAAAATATACCAATGCCTGGCAAACATGGAGGTGGAAGCTCACAGTCAGCTATTAGATGGAACACAGGGTTCCCAAGGAAGAAGGAGCTAGAGAAAGTACCCAAGGAGCTGAAGGGGTCTTCAACCCTCTAGGTGGAAGAATAACCATGAACTAACTAGTACGCCCTGAGCTGATGACTCTATCTGCATATATAGAAGAGGATGGCCTATTTGGCCAGCAGTGGGAAGAGAGGCCCCTTGGTCATGCAGACTTTGTATGCCCCAATACAGGGGAACGCCAGGGCCAAGAAGTGGGAGCAGATAGGTAGGGGAGCAGGGCCGGGAGGAGGGAGGGTATAGGGAACTTTCTGGATAACACTTGAAATGTAAATGAAGAAAATATCTAATAAATGTTGGGAAAAAAAGCATTACTTTTAGAATGTTCACCAAATAAGTTAATATTTGAAAATCTTAAATTTTGATTTTAAATAATTTGCAGTTCGCATATAGGGCATAGCTTATCTTAATTTTTTATATAACTTGCAGAGTTCTAATTACACAATTTTAAGTTCTTTTGAAAAGCAAGATGGGAATAATAATTATTTTACACTTGATACTTTTTTTCAAATTAAAATGAGAAAATTTTATTAGTAATTTCTATAGTCATACGATTTTAATATATAACAAAAATCAACACATATATTATATATCATATGATATACACTAAAACATAATAATAAAGTCTATTTATCATGAAAAAATATTTAAAGTCATATTCATCCTGAATAGTAAAATATTTGTAAATATATATATATATATATATATATATATATATATATATATATATAGTTTGTGAGACAATATAAAATATGATTGTTGACATTTAATTGTTCACCAATGAAAAAACACATAATATCTTCTTTTATATGTTGGGAAGCAGGCGAGATTATCCAGTCATTAAATTTCTTTTGGTGAAAATATTGGGTCCTATGTTCAATTCTCAGAACCAGAGCAGAGAAGGTAGAGATGGCAGATGTGATATAATAGCAGTGCATATGACTAAAGAGGAACAGATCCTTACCCCTTGCTGGCTGACCATCCTAGAATGTCCTCAGAGAGCTCCAGGTCAGTGAAAGATACTGTCTCTTGAAAAAGAAAATAATGTGGACACCAGCACTCCCCAAATATTCTTCGGTTATTGAAAACATTTGTCCATAGCTACTCATATGAGTTTGCTTTGCTAATATAATCTTCAATGCTCTTTCACCAATATGCCTGGACCTTCGGGCTCACTATTTTAAGAATACCTGGATATGAAGTAAGAACTATGTAGTCACATATTTTTGTTCAAGTTTTTTGTGTTTTAGTGGTTGCCTTCAGTTCTCTTGGCATGTCATTTTCTCAGAATGCATATATATATATATATATATATATATATATATATATATATATATATATATATAGAGAGAGAGAGAGAGAGAGAGAGAGAGAATGTACTTCTATCCATGAAACATATAAAGAATGAAGGAGGTATATATTACAAAGCCCAGTTTTGTTACAATAAATTATATAATGCATAATATATTTTTTTCATTCCTTGCATGAACTTAATCTATGAGCATAATTTAATCCCTTCCATTCGTAAAATATATTCATCTATTCCATATCAGTGATAAACAATTTATATCAGGAGGAGGGATAGTGAGAGCTCATGACATACATGAGTATCATGAGAAATATGATGTTACAGAGAATATGCTGGACATGAAGATAAGGTTATGTTATCTGTGTAATTATCAATCAAAACACACCCATTTCTTCATTAAGTCTGTCTGCTATCTCTCTATGTCACCCTTTAATAGTAGACCCACTTAGAACTAATTTTCATTCTAAATATTATTTAACCTTAAGTGTTTTTGCTACTTTTTCAGTTTTTATAATTTTGTTTTAATATTGTATTCTATTGCTTGATTTTCCATTTTAATTGTCTATCATAGTTGTATGTATGAGCATTCTTTGGATGCTCATAAGTGAAATATCTGTTAGCTATCTGTTTTCTCATCTTATTTTATCCAGGATAGTACATTGTTATCATATAAAAAAGGTTCAATAGATCTATTGATATTTTGAAATGTTCTATTCATTATACTTAGTTATATACTAATATGAACAATATGAGGCAATGTATTTTGAAAGTCATAATACAAGTAATAGAAGTTGATAGTTTTATTTTCATTTTATTATCTATTACAGAAAGCCTTATTTCTACCTGATTAAAATATTACTTCACATTACTTAAAGAAATTTGATTTTGAAAATTACTTAATACCATTAGAATCTACCGAAACACATATTTTCAAATAATACATTTGAAGTACAAGTAATTTCATGGGAGATGGAAAAGCTGAATCCAAAGGATGGACTGCGGATGCCAGGGATCCATCCCACAATCAGCCACCAAACATAGACATTATAGCATATGCCAGCAAGATATTGCTGAAAGGGCCCTGATACAGCTGTCTCATGGGAGACTATACCAGTGCCTGGCAAACACAAAAGTGGATGCTCACAGTCAGCTATTAGATGGAACACAGGGTTCCCAAGGAAGGAGCTAGAAGTGTACCCAAGAAGCTGAAGGGGTCTTCAACCCTACAGGTAGAAGAATAACATGAACTAACTAGTACCCCCTGATCTCATGACTCTATCTGCATATATAGAAGAGGATGGCCTAGTTGGCCATCATTGGGAAGAGAGGCCCCTTGGTCATTCAGACTTAATATGCCCCAGTACAGGGGAACACCAGGGCCAAGATGTGGGAGTCGGTGGGTAGGGGAGCAGGGAGGGTATAGGGAACTTTCTGGATAACTTGAAATGTAAATGAAGAAAATATCTAATAAAAGTTTGGAAAAAAAAAGAGTATAGACTGAAGTTACAGAGGAATATAGTCTAATTACCAGCAATCACACGGCTGTTCACAATTGCCTGTGAGTCTAGACTCAGGAGATCCAATTTCTCTTCTGAACTCTCCAGGTACCAGTTAAGCAAATGATTTACATGCATACACGCAGATAATTATGTCCATATTCATAAATTAATACATTAGCTTAAAATATCTAATATACAAGTAATTATATAATTAATGTTATCATAAGGCACAGTTATTGTAGAAGTTTATTGTAAATAAAACCATAAATTAGTTACTTAATTTAACAAACAGAATGCACGATTTCTTAAAATCCAACATTGAAGTAAGTCTCTTGTGTCATCGCAGGGAACAGACAGCAGAGAGCTTCCTCCTTCTACTTGAGCAACATCCTGATGAATTCTGTTGCCTTGGAGAGTTTAAACTAAAACCTGCTACTCTGGAGAAAAGATCACTGGGTCTATTAATGCCTTGTAAGAATAATATTTCCATCAACATGCAGGTTCCTGGCATTTTTCTTTTTAGCTTCCAATTTAGCTATAAATTAAAATTTGTATTTGATAAAAATATTTAATAGATGTATGTTTTTAAACTGCTTACATAGTAAATGATTAGTGATTGCAATTTAATTCTGCCTCTTAAAATGTTTTTGTCACACATTGAATATGTACATATACATATACCAGTAACATGCAATCTATGATGCTAAACAAACATATTCACAAAGAAGAATAAAGACAAAGAGCGTGTGGTGGTAGGCAGAGGAGTCAAAACCCGATCTGAAGGTGCAGCATAGATAGACTTCAAGTTTTGGACCTTCTGAACTGTTCTAATTGAGTCCATGAGCAGCAGCAATGAAAGTCTCATTGGACAAAGAAAAGAGAGAAACACTTCAGTTTCACTTGGGTAGCCAATAAAGAGGTTCACAGCTATTTTGTTCCATGATATTTCCATATTCAGTCCTGTGTTTAAATATCCTTAATGATCTCCACTCAGAAAGCTCATGTTGTTCCAGCATTTAGCTGTATGGAATTGAATAACAGTAGTTCTGTTTCCCAATGGGTCCAATTACAATAAGGCATTTTAAATGTCTAAATATAGAAAACATTTACTTGCACTTCTTTATTTTCTTATGCCAGAGATCATTACTAAATAAAACAATTTTTAGGTGGCTTACGTTATGCAAATTTTATTGTAAGTTCATCATATTGCATGAATTAAGAAAAAAAACATACCTAAGTTTTTCAGGTTTCTGGTGACTAAATAAGCATCATGCAGAAATTGGAGGTCATTCTCACTATTGATCTGTGTATTACTTGGTCTGCTCAATCAGTTTATTTTATAATATGTCTTGTCTGTGTAAAGGTTAGCAAATACCATTTAAGTAATTATTTACACATTAATTAATGGATCCCGATTGACAGTCTAGTAATACCACATGGCAGACTCCATCGAATGTTATATTTCCCCTTGAAATGGACACATTCAATAAGTGGTCCATAAGTATTGTGTTTCTTCCCAGCTATTTCCTCCATTTATGAGGAAATACATATAAATCTGATAAAATATTTCCACTCACTCCCCCCAAATAAAGATGGAAGAGAACAGACGCAGTTAACTGCAGAGGATACAGTCACAGTAAGATACTTTGCTGTCATATAATATGAATAAGAAACAAAGTTGTAATATTAAGAGTCACTCCAAATAGAGATGTCTCCTTTCTATAGCAAAAGCTAACAAAAATATTATTTTACAAAATGTGTCTGATTAATTATCTATATGAACTACTCTGTAGAGTGTACAATCCGCACACTAAGCAGCAATAAAGGCTTTCATCACTCTATCACGGCCAATTTTTGACACATTAAATACTTCTTAATTTTTCTAAACTAAAAGGAATGGGAGGTAATTATTCTCTTTTATTTGTGATGTTTGTGATTATTGATGATACTAAGACTCTGGTTATATATTAAATGTTGTTTCCTCTCTGTAAATTGTATCACATGGGAACATAAAGTATTATTCTATTAAATTTAATGTTTTACATAACATGTAAACTCATCTTGATTTGTGATGTCTAATTTAGTGAGTATTGAGTCTTCCTCAATTCTCCATTTTGCTGTATTGCTCTATTTATCTATTCCTGTATAAATACCACACTAATGTTATTGCTATGACATTAAGACTGCAGAGTTTTCTTCACTGTTTGAAGGTACGATTTGTTGAAGATTTTCTATAACCAAATAGACAATGTGATGTTTAGCAATTCACATACAAAAAAAAAGCTTCTGAAATGTTATTGAAACTGTTTATTTTGTGAATTAATTGGCACATCATCCACATGTAAATTTACATCAATCACTGCAAAGACAAATCACAACAGGGGTCTTAGCTTCCACCAGGCTAATGTCTCTCCAGATGCTCAGCACCTTCATAAATGTGCTGATATTGTTAAATATATCTTTAATTAAATTACTTTCAAAAGTTGGCTAATGCTACTTTAAAGGTAGTATTTTGTAGCTTGATTTAATAAAGGTAGTATTTTGTAGCTTAATTGATATATATTTAGAAATTTTGGAATTTTTGAAGATTTATGGTGGTTTTGCACATTTATTTCCTACTACGCTTTGAGCAGTAGACAGGATTATCATCAAACAATGATTCTCAGATGATGGTAAACAATATCAACAATCTTCAAGTCTATTTAATTCTATGATTAAAAGAAGTGGGGAAATGCATGCTAACACACTCATTGATAAGAGGCTAAATGTCAGAAACTGTGTCTCTAAGAAAAAGGGAAGCATAGTTCATCCATAACAATAACAAACTCTGCTATTGATTATATGTCTAACACAAGTAGGCAGTTTTTATTTAAAATAAACATTTCATCTTATTTTAAATAATTGATTTAAAATGTCTTAATGAATATTTTGTGAAAATTATGTTTTTAATGAAGATTGGAGTCACATATATCCAGGCTATTATCTTAACACAGTTAGAAGAAGTTAAATGATGGTCTTAGTTTCTTAATAATATGAGACAGCATATTTTGCAAGTCATATTACAAGTATTGGGAGTTAATAATTTACTTTTCATACTTATTTTCTACCATGCAGACATTAGTTCTACCTGACAAAACTCTCTTCATTAACATTATACTATACAACTAGATATTAAAAAAAATATTTAAGGCCATTAGAGTTTACCAAAACACATATTTTCAATATCATTTTTGTACTCTGTCGAATAATATAATACAAAGTCTTGATTGATTTGTAACTGTAATCATAATAAAGAATGAAGTAACTATGTTATTACAATGTCAGTGTCTTTATCTTCAGTCATTTTTGCAAACAAGAATGGTTTATCCTATTTAACATCTGTATAGACACATGGGCACAATTAATATTATTCTTCAATTAATCTAGCAGATGAAGTGCAAAGACCCTGCTAGATATTTTTATATTATCTTCTAAGTGAAAATGTAGAGTGGAATTAGGTAGAAATTTATATCAGGCAGCAGATGTTATTTTCAGGGCAGTATTAAAATAAATTTGTCAAAATGCAGAATATGGTAGAGAGCTGAACTCAGCCCTCTTACTTCTCTAAGATGTCTTTGATGTGGAAATTATATCAACCTTTAATGTCTTGTCCAACCAGTAAGGTGTAAAGATATCAAAGGCATGTTGGCTAGAGATAAGAGGCATTGCAAATCCAGCTTAGATGAGTAACTTTAACATTTATGGCCCCAACAGAATAAAGTAAAGATAAAATAGCTAGTAATTTCAAGTGAACATACAGAAGTAGTTATCCATGTCTTCTTTAGTCTTATTCTGTAAAAGTCATTGTATAGAGGTCTATTTTGTGAGTAGGGCTATTGTAGCAAATATGTATCAAAATTACTACCAGTGCAGTTACTAAGTTATAGAAATTTCCCCCAATGAATTTCTGTTTGATAAAACTCCAGTAATAACAGAGGCTCCTGTCCTTATCACTTTACAGCTTTGGTTACATCTTGCTACTATCTTTGCATGAATAAAGATGGAAATTGATGGAATCATTTAGAGTCTGTGTTAAAAGCAAGTGCCAGAGATAACAAAGGTACAAGAAATAACACATTGAAGGAACTATTCTGGAAAATTGCACACAGCAAATGGATTCAAACTAGCCAAAGTGGAATTTTTAACTTCTAAGCAAACACTAAACACTTAGAGAGCTTGGCTCTGGCTTCCCTGAAAGCTTATGCTTATGGGGGGGGGGTCCTATAACACTATGACTTGCAACCTTTCTTCAATTGTTAACTAGAGAGAGCATTTTCACAAAGGTAAATGGAACATCCACTGTACTTCAATAAGAGAAACTGATAACTAAGGTCTGGACCACTGAGACCAGCAGGGTGCTACTACTGAACTCAGATTCATTGATTTTCCTTTTTCATAGGAAGAATCCATTCCATTTGCTTTTTCAAAACCCTTTTTTCTAATCCATGTAGGTGCATGCCTCATGGCAAGAAAAGGCACACTGACATTATTTAGATGCCTGAGAATATTTTTTTCCTTTATTCGGACAAGAGTTTTGGAAGAAAATTTAGCCTTCACTCAAACTGCAATGCTAAATAAATATACTTTTAAGACTCATGTAAAAAAAAATGGTTCACTAATGCAAATAAAAATGCATACATTGAAAAATATTGATTGCCTATCTTCAAATTTTTCTTTTCCAAAATGTTAGTAAATATTTATTAGATGGCATTAATACTTTTTCCTGTGGTGCTAGAGAATACTTACAACAAGGAGAAAAAAAGGAAGATGGAGAAAAGAAGGAAGATGGGGGTTAGGGGAAGATGAAGGGAGAAGAGGCAGATCTAACTGAACATAGAATAGACGATGAGGTAAATGAATACAGCCAGAGACTCAACACAATATCACCATCCAGAAACCTAGGATACCAAGATCCCCTACTTCACAGAATTTCTCTTACATAACACTTGACACTTTTCTCTAAAGCCATCTGCAGAAACAGTAAGACAAACTGCAAAATAAAGAAAGAAAAAACAACATATATTGAAGCTCATCTCATAAATTAAAATTGGATTTTAATTAAATAATACTGAAATACAGAAATGGAGGTAGGAGGAGTTCCCATTGTATCCCACATACTCTTCTTCAATTACCGGAATTTCAAGAAAATACTTTTCATTCATTTTGTGAAAATGAGCTTATATTAATTTTGTCAACAAAAAAATATATTTTCGTCCCATAAACATATCCCAGACAGGTTCTCTTCCCTTCACCTTTTCAGTCCTCATGCATATTCATATCTTCTTGATCCAACCTATCTCCATTTTCCCCTCAGAAAAGACCATGCCTCTGAGAGATTACAACCAATCTGGACAAAACAAGATACAAAAACACAGGCATAGCCCCCATACTGACATTGGCCTAAGACAACTCAAAATCATCTTGTGTCTGTGAGAATAAAAGCAATTTGTTTAAGAAGTATACTGAGATAACGCCAGACTGACTACCAGAGTGGTTGTACAAGCTTGCAATCCCACCAGCAATGGAGGAGTGTTACTCTTTCTCCACATCCTTGCCAGCATCTGCTGTCAACTAAATTTTTGATCTTAGCCATTCTGATTGGTGTGAGGTGGAATCTCAGTGTTGTTTTGATTTACATTTCCCTGATGATTAAGGATGTTGAACATTTTTTAAGATGTTTCTCAGCCATTCGGATTTCCTCAATTGAGAATTCTTTGTTTAGCTCTGTACCCCATTTTTTAATGGGGTTATTCATTTTTCTGGAGTCTAGCTTCTTTAGCTCTTTGTAGATGTTGGATATTAGTCCCCTATCAGATTTAGGATTGGTTAAAATCCTTTCCCAATCCGTTGCTAGCCTTTTTGTATTTCTGACTGTGTCTTTTGCCTTACAGAAGCTTTGCAATTTCATAAGGTCCCATTTGTCAATTCTTGATCTTGCAGCACAAGCCATTGCTCTTCTGTTTAGAAATCTTTCTCCTGTGCCCATATCTTTGAGGGTTTTCCCCACTTTCTCTTCTATAAATTTCAGTGTCTCTGGTTTTATGTGGAGGTCTTTGATCCACTTAGACTTAAGCTTTGTACAAGGGACATAGTACTACCAGAGGATCCAGCAATACCTCTCCTGGGCATATACCCAGAAGATGTTCCAACTGGTAAAAAGGACACATGCTCCACTATGTTTATAGCAGCCTTATTTATAATAGCCAGAAGCTGGAAAGAACCCAGATGTCCCTCAACAGAGGAATGGATACAGAAAATATGGTACATTTACACAATGGAGTACTATTCTTCTATTAAAAAATGAATTTATGAAATTTTGAGGCAAATGGGTGAATTTGGAGGACATAATCCTTAGTGAGGTAACCCAATAACAAAAGAAGTCATTGGATATGCATTCACTGATAAATGGATATTAGCCCAGATGCTTAGAACACCCAAGATACAATCTGCAAAACACATAAAAATCAAGAAGGAAGACCAACGTGTGGATACTTCATTCCTCCTTTGAATAGGAAACAAAATACCCATGAAAGGAGTTACAGAGACAAAGTTTAGAGCTAAGATGAAAGGATGGACCATACAGAGACTAACCCACTGGGGATCCATCCCATAATCAGTCACTAAACTCAGACACTATTGCATAGGACAGCAAGTGTTTA
>LR752403.1:0-39640 GCA_902729485.2 Mus minutoides | reverse complement strand
ATGGATGTTCACAGTCATCCATAAGAGGGAACACAGGACACACATTGGAGAAGCCAGAGATAGAACACCAGGAGCTGAAGGGGTCTGCAACCCTAGAACAACAATATGAACTAAACAGAACCCCCAGAACACGTGTCTCTAGCATCATATATAACAGAAGATGGCCTAGTTAGCCATCATGGGGAGAAGTGGCCCGTTGGTACTGCAATCTTTATATGCCCCAATACAGGGGAATTCCAGGGCCAAGAAGTGGGAGTGGATGGGCAGGGGAGCAGGGTGGGGGAGGGGGGTACTTTCGGAATAGCATTTGAAATGTAAATTAAGAAAATACCTAATTTTAAAAAAGTAAAAAAAAAAAAAAAAAAAAAAAAAAAAAAAAAAAAAAAAAAAAAAAAAAAAAAAAAAAAAAAAAAAAAAAAAAAAAAAGTATACTGAATCAGCTTGCAGTCCTACCAGCAATGGACAAGTGTAACTCTTTCTTCACATTCTCGCCAGCATCTGCTGTCACCTGAGTTTTTCATCTTAGCCATTCTGACTGGTGTGAGGTGGAATCTCAGGGTTGTTTTGATTTGCATTTTCCTGATGACTAAAAATTTTGAACATTTTTAAAGGTTTTTCTCATCAATTATGTAAAACACAAAATAATTGATAATGTTAAACAACAAAATAAACTTAATTAAGTATTTACAGTACTTGTGTTTTTACCACCATGCTTTCAATTACATGGAAAATATGATTCTTTACATTTGAGCTATATAATTTTTAAGATTTTAAGCAGTATTGATTAACAGGTATTATTTATTAAGTCTTCATATGATATTTTAGTCAAGTGTCATTTTGTTAACTTTTAAATGTTAATTATGACAATATATACATTTATAATGTATTGTGAATATATTTGCCACTTATTAATCTCACTAACTCCTATTTATTGCCAAGACACATAATAACTAAATGGATAGAAAGCAAGGTTTATTCCTTCAGCTACATCCAAGAAACACACTTAAACATCAAGGATATATATCTCTAGGTAAGGTGTTGAAATAGCTATTACAAGCAAATGAACCCAAGAAATAAGCAAATTCATCTATTTTAATATCTAACAAAGTAGACTTCAAGCAAAAATTAAGCAAAGTGACATTAATAAAAGTAAAACTCCACCAAGATGACATTTTAATTCTAAGTATCTATGCACCCAAATCAAGGGAACCATTTTTGTAAAAGTAATATCACTAAAGTTTAAATCACATATTAAACCTAACACTCTGATAGTGGAAGACTTCAATACACACTCTCATCAATGGACATGCCATTATTCAATAGTAACTAGAGAAATCCTGGAGTTAACAGATGTTATAAACCAAACATTCCTAGAAGCTATTTATAGAACATTTCTAGAAATGTGTTTATATCCTGAAATGTAATTGTCGTCTAGGAGGTTTATTGCTGAATAAACACACCCTTTATAGTACCTTCTGAACTCTGGCTGGCTGCTTCAACTTACCTGTTCTAACTCTAACCTCCTCTCCATACTAACTAATTCAGATTGACTTCTCTTGGCTTCTCATTGAATTGACAGGGACAAATTGTGGAGCAGAGACTGAAGGAAAGGCCATCCACCGACTGCCCTACCTGGGCATCCATCCCATATACAGACACATAACCCAGACAATATTGTGGATGCCAAGAAATGCTTGCTGACAGGAGCCTGATATAGCTGTCTCCTGAGAGGCTCTTCCAGATGACCTGACAAATACAGATGCGCATGCTCACAGCCAACCATTAGACTAAATATTGGGACCCCAAAGGAGGAGTTACAGAAAGGGCTGAATGAGCTGTAGGGGTTTGCAACCCCACAGGAAGAACAACAATACCAACCTACCAGAGCTTCCGGGGACTAAACCACCAAATAAATAGTACACAAGGAGGAATCCATGGCTCCAGCTGCACATGTAACTGAGGATGGCTTTATTGGGAATCAATGGGAGGAAAGGCCCTTTGTCTGGTGAAGGCTCGATGCCCCAGTGTAAGGGAATGCCAGGGCAGGGGGGCAGGTGTGGGTGGATGAGTGGGGAAGCACCCTCATAGAAGGAGGGGAAGAGGATGGAATAGGGCGTTCAGGAGGGGAAACGAGGGAATGGTATATCATTTGAAATATAATTAAATAAATTATGCAATAACAAACAAAACAAAACAAAAAACCTATGGCATATTGGAAAGTGCAGAATAGAAGATGGGAATTCCCGGAGGCAGTAGACATTCTGAGATATAGTCAGGAAGGGAAAATTCACTTGAGAAGATGTCATGAGGCAGACACTTGATACCTGAGCAGAGGCAATCAGCCAAGGAGCAGAATGTAGATTAGTAGAATGGGTTAATATAAGTTGTGATCTAATAAGAGAAGGGCATAGCTATATGGATGAGGTATTTATGAATAAATTTTGAGCCCGAAGTCTTATTTCTGAAAGCATAAGGCTAGTAGGAAGAACTGTACCATAACCTCAACAGCTACCAATGTAGATATGATTTTGTTCAAATATGAGACTAAAGGCAATGCAAAAATGTTAAAATAAAATGTAATCATCAACACTAGTACTTCATACCACTTAAAGTTATTTTAAAAAGAAAACTAAAGCTATGTGCTTAGAGACAAAAGATTATATACATGTAGAGAACAAATACTACTTTTCAGAAAAAAATACTACAGTTATCAATACAACATAAACTCATTCAATTCATAAAACATGAAATTTATGTTGACAAATGTCTCAAATTTTATAATATAATTAAAGCAAAATGTATATCACAATTCCTATTTGTGTATGTAGTATATTTCAATAAACATACATGTAATATCAGTAAACTGAATATGTAAAGTGTCATATATAATATATTAATATAAACATAAACCTCATAGTGTAACAAATGTTAAGAAATATAAGTACTTAGCATTGTTTAATATTAGACAAATGAAAACCTAAACTGTGATTATGTCTTTTTATTCTTTGCAATAATGGCAAAATTCAATAACTGGTAAACTATTATGAATCTGAATAATAAATATCAGTTTACTAGTTGGTACAACCAATTGGAAAACAATTAATATTACACTTGAAATCAGATAAACTCATTTTACATGTACATTGATTATAAAATATCATATCTATCTTAGGGAAACTATTTTAACATTTGAGAGGTTTTTGCTTATCAATATGCTTTCTTAAGAGGTCACCATATTTTCTCATTACTTTTTTTTTAACTTATGAGGGTGATCCCCACCTCCTACCCTCCTGCTCTGATACCGCCTACACTGGGGCATTAATCTGAGGGCCTCTCTTCCCACAAGGCCATCTTCTGCCACATATGTGGCCAGTGCCATGGGTCCCTCTGTGTATATTCATTGTTTGGTGGTCCAGTCCCTGAGAGCTCCAGGGGTCTGGCCTGTTGACACTCTTGCTCCTTCCATGGAGCTGCAAACTCCTTCAGCTCCTTCAGTCCCTTCTTCAACTCTTTCACTGTGGACCCCCGAACTCAGTCCATAGGTTGGCTGAGAACTTCCTCCTCTGTGTTTGTAGAGTCTCACAGGGGACAGCAGTATCAGGCTTCTATCAGCAAGCACTTCCCAGCATTCACACAACATCCAGGTTTGGTGGCTGTATACAGGATGCATCCCCTGGTAGGGCAGTCTCTGGATGGCCTTTTTAGAATATGTGACTTGCCCTTTCCAGCTGGAAATTTTGGGGGAATTTTCCTGATGAAGATCCATCCCTTGTTTTCCATTTAATATTTAATAAATGATTACTTTAAATATAGAAAATGCTTTCTTATTGTTTCAAACATATTTAAGGTAACTCATGATTTTTAGTGTATATTTAAGTGATAGCCACAATGAAGGAAAATACAAGTAAAAATGACACTAAATTGTGAAAAATCAAGTTGATGGTAAACGCATTCAGTGTGTCCTTGTATTTAAGATAGCTCAAACCAACTTCATGGATTATACAGAAGAAATTATTTGAACCAAACTTTAGAAAGCAGATACACATTAAAGAAAAGTGAGACTTTGTATTTTTAAGTAAATGAAACAACAGGATACATTTAACAACCACATAGAATATTCTGTTACATATTTACTGAGCTTAAGTTATATGATGAGTTATATTATAATCTGTATTGGGCTATTAAATCTATAGGATTCATTGCATCCTATTGCTACTATATGCAGAATGTCATGTGCATGCAATCAGATATGACATCATGTAAAATCAAATTTGAAGCTTTCTAAATTAAGAAACCATCATTTACGATCATTTTAAACTATTTTTATTAAAAGTTTATAACAGAAATCTCTAATCTTTTCTCTAATGTGCAATTATGTAAAGACATCTAATGGCCCCTTATAGATTTCCTCCTGTCATAATCCCATATTGTAACATATATGATTATATTTTGAAATAATTTAGTAAATAATCATGGCTCATACATTTCATTATTAAAATTTCTAATAATTTGTGACAACCTTTAGCCAATAAATATAAGATTTCCTAAATAAATATAATTATATATACATATACATACTCTATAAATACTGTAAGATTGTGAAACACATATAC
This sequence comes from Mus minutoides, assembly GCA_902729485.2. Classification (NCBI taxonomy): domain Eukaryota; kingdom Metazoa; phylum Chordata; class Mammalia; order Rodentia; family Muridae; genus Mus; species Mus minutoides. Next base: position 35,027 of record LR752403.1, on the reverse strand, counting down.
TATCATTATAGACAAAGATCCAAAATACTTTTAGAAGTTAAAATGGCTTTTAAAATCTCCCACTTCTCTCTAGTACAATCACTTAAATATAAGTTTTAGACTTATAAAACAAGCAAGATTACTTTATAGCCGATAAATGGAAAATGGACTTAATGAGGCATGGCTGTGCTCTTCCAGCAAATGGATTTTATTTTCAATCAAATTGTTGTTTTCAGTTTAAAATATACTTGGAATCTGTTTTAGAACTTTTTTTTTTTTTTTTTTTCAAGTAGCACATCTATTAGAATTACTAAAACTTGAAAAACATAAGATTTTCCTTTAACCCAATGCAAAATTGAATTTAGAAATAGCTTGGATAGAAAGATTTTAAATTATTATGGTAAAAGACATATACAGTAACAATTTTCAACTTTGCACATATTTAAGTAAAATAAAACATAAGTTTTTTTTTGTTTTTTTTTGTTTTTTTTTTTTTTTTTTTTTCTGTTCAGGACCTTTCTCAGCTTCTCACTGTATTGCCACGTGCTGATTATGACAATTTGTTCTAATCTTTTGGCTTCTTATTCTCTACCTTCTAGCTGCCTCTGAACTGAACTGACAAATCTCAACTAAACTGATGACTGAACAGAACTCTACAAATGAATTCAGATAAGAAATAAACTCCACTGTACTAACTGATCTCAAATGAACTGCACCAAATTGCAGGAACTGACTGCTTCTCTTTAATAGCCTCTATTTCCATTGTGTACTTCAGATAATTGTGTGTATCCTATCTCTTACTTATTCTGTCAAATTTTTCCCTGGTTAGTCACCTATCTACCCCTCATTTAGATTATTGTTTTGGATTAAAAATGTGTATGCCAATGAGATAGATTAAAGGTATGGCATTCCATCCAGATCACATAGACTGGAATGTCCTGGATGCGATTCCTTACCAGAGAAGCCATATTGCTAAGTAAAATTCATTTAGTGTATAAGAAATAAGATAACATTTATAGCATTAGATGGATAAAATGTGAAATCCAGTAATATATAGTATATTGAGAGTTATATGTAAATTGTATATTTTATATCTTTATGGGCCACATTAAAATATAAGAACTTTATATTTAAAAACATAAGAAATATATCAAAAGATGCTAATTTTATAAGAGAGTATATGTTATCTACAGTTAGTATTGTGTAGGTTTACTCCAGAAGATAATAGTTTTGGATGGAGGCATATGTTCAGAATTCTATTTAATATGTATGTAACTGGGGCAGGGATATGGCTATGGAAATTTTCTGAATATTGGACATCTAAAGAGGTGTTGTTCCTTCAAGAAAAACCAATTTGAAGATTTTGATCTTTCTACAGCTAAGCATGGGCTGTTTAGAGAGGGGATTTATAATAGTAGACTGTAGGAATTTTCTGGAAAGGGAACTGCTTTTGTCTCATTGTCTTGTAATTTCCATGGCAGCATGGAAAATGGGGAATTTAACTTACATTTGGTGAGTGGGGGATGGGCAGGTTGTAAGCTATTACATTATTTTATAGCATGTCCTCTATGATACTCTCATTCAATTAAAACAGAAAAACTTAAACATATGTAGAAATTTTGAGTTTCTTCATCTCTTCACAGTTGTCTTAACTTATGGAAAATATATGAAGAGTTTAAATAGATATGTTTGTTTATTAGACAGCTCTGCAATAGAATTCAGGGTGTTTAAAGGTTCACTATTCAAATAGTAAATTCATTTAGTTAAGTTCTGAAATAAGAAAAAATTAAATCAAATCAACATAGAAAACTCCTTCATGAGAATGGGTATAAATAAAGCAAATCAGCAAAAGACAGATATTTAGAATCAATAAATTTCTAAGTTTTCATTTATTTTCATAAATGGTTGGGCTGAAAGAAAAGGAATTGGTTTCAGCTGACCAGAGGATCCACCAATACCTCTTCTGGGCATATACCCAGAAGATGTACCAACTGGTAAAAAGGACACATGTTCCACTATGTTCATAGCAGCCTTATTTATAATAGCCAGAAGCTGGAAAGAACCCAGATGTCCCTCAACAGAGGAATGGATACAGAAAATGTGGTTCATCTACACAATGGAGTACTATTCTGCCATTAAAAAATGAATTTATGAAATTCTTGGGCAAATGGATGTATCTGGAGGATATAATCCTTAGTGAGGTAACCCAATCACAAAAGAAGTCATTCGGTATGCACTCACTGATAAATGGATATTAGCCCAGAAACTTAGAATATCCAAGATACAATTTGCAAAACACAAGAACATCAAGAAGGAAGACCAGCTTGTGGATACTTCATTCCTCCTATGAAGAGGAAACAAAATACCCATGAAAGGAGTTACAGAGACAAAGTTTAGAGCTAAGATAAAAGGATGGACCATAGAGAGACTACCCCACCACGGGGGATCCATCCCAAAATCAGTCATTAAACTCAGACACTAATGGCATAGGACAGCTAGTGCCTACTTAAGGGACCCTGATATAGCTGTCTCCTACAGAAGTGGATGCTCATAATCATCTATAAGAGGGAACACAGGGCCCACAATGGAGAAGCTAGAGATAGAACCCCAGGAGCTGAGGGGGTCTGCAACCCTAGAAGAGGATCAACAATATGAACTAGCCAGAACCCCAAGAACTCGTGTCTCTAGCTCCATATGTAGCAGAAGATGGCCTAGTCGGTCATCATTGGTACTGCAATCATTATATGCCCCAATACAGGGCAACGCCAGGGCCAAGAAGTGGGAGTGGGTGGACAGGGGAGTAGGGAGGGGGGAGGGGGGAGGGGAGAGGGGACTTTCGGAATAGCATTTGAAATGTAAATTAAGAAAATATCTAATAAATATATTGAAAAAAAAAAAAAGAAAGAAACAAAGAAACCACTGGGAGTTTATAACTGAGGAACACGTTCCTTTAGGGAGGCCAGAGCACCTCTGTCTCCTCCACCCAGACTCAGCACTATGAAACCTGAGGAGAAAACTCTCCTGAAGACCAGCTTTTCTTCTGGAGACCACCTGTGCCTGGGATGGGTTTCCTGGTGTCACAAACATACTAAAGATTGCACTTTTATACATGTAGCTATGGAGTAATAAAGATGTCCATAACGAGAGCAATGGCTGAACTGGGAGAGGGTTAAGTGACTTTGTTCAAACATTTTAGTATTGTGATTTATTATTTTAAATAAAATCAAACTAAATATTCAAAAAAAAGGAGAGAAAGAGACAAAGAAACCTTGACTCTTGAAAAGGTGGATGGTTGTGAAAACAGTAAGTTTGGTCACACAGGATCACTCTTAAGATGAAAAAGTTATTCAGCAAACTGACTTGTCATATGAAGTTATGGATTTAGTTTATTGTCAATAGAAGACATGTGTCATAGTATAAAATTTGTTTTGCTGCTAATGATAATAGGGTGGTAGGGGTGGTAGCAACTGTTCTAATATTTCTTAACATGTAAAATAAGAGCCAAGTGGATTGAGAAAACACATGACAGTCTCCAAATAGAGAGTTATAAATGTTGAGAATGTAAGGGAAAAATAAACAAAGTAAAAACAACAACAATAAAACCCCAAAATTATGTAAGAAATCAATACTGAGGAAATTTCTATAAATTGTGAAAATATATACTAAAATAAAAATTTTTAAGAGAACTACATATGAATAAATCTAATTTCTTACTCACATGAGGAAATTGATATGACTCAAAATCCTGGCTAGGCTCATAATGAAAGTAGAATAAAAAATTTGCAAATAAATTTATTGAGGATGTGCAAGAACATGTCTCTGTCAGCAAAAGATAAACCCGAAGATAGATATTATAAAGTACTTTATAAAGTCTATAACTTTTATTACAACATACTCTCTTATTTTATAGTTCAGGGTAAAATAACTTCTTACATAAACCATATAATTTAAGGTAATATCAATCTAAATTACATTGGAAATGCAGATATAATTGCTTTGTACTCTCAATTCTCTATATGAAAAGATATCATATACAGAAAAACTAGTTTTTAAAACTCAGATGTTAAAAATAAGATAAAAATAGGCAAAGGATAAATGACAAATATGAACAAAAATAGCCAACTTAGGATCATTTATTCTTAGCCAATAAATTTATTCCCTGCATATTAATTTCATCTAAAATAACAATGTATTTTATGTTGTATATTGATAAGATCATTTTTCAAAGATTTCATATTAATAACAAGTATATATTTTAAAAGCCACCACATTGGATTTGCTTTTCAATATATGTTGAGTATCTACTCAAAATACTGGAAGCTGTAGTAATTGATGATATTCTTCAAAAATGCCTGCAGAGGCTTTTTTTTTTTCTTTCTTTCTAGGATGTCCACAAATACTATTACAGATTTAATCCATGATTTGTCTTCTTCGGGTATGTATATATCATTAATGTCTATACAGAGAGCTCGCTATTATGTAGGACCAGGCAATGGAAGACCAGTTACCTTCTATTGGGAAATCAGAAAGTCTTCCTGTTTTCCATAAATGTAACCTTGTAAGTTTTTGTGCAAAACTGATAAGTGAACCCTCACACTACATTTGTTGCTTTCATTGCTGTTTATTTGTTGATGTAACATCAAAATGGACTATGGTAGTTAATACATTTAAAATGTTTTAAACGGAGACTTTCATGAATTTTATTCTTAATTAACTTCTGAGCATATTTATTAAATAAAATGTCTTAAATATTGCAGAAATAACAAAAGCTAATGTTTGACTGTATAATAATTCACAAATTTGATTACATCCTCAGTTCACATAATCTCTCTGGATGCATAGATGTGCAGATAGTATACACATTTACTATACATATTGTAGGTAAGTAAGCATATTTTCAAAGCAGAATACAATGCCATTCTATAAATTGTTAAAATCAATAAACATGCTTTATGTTTAATATGTGTAATATATACAATATTCCATAATTACATGATAACAATGAGTATTAATATTAAGAAAATGAAAATTACAATAAGCTCTCTAAGAAGATACAAGTAAAAATGTAGAAATCAAAGTTTCAAGGGAATTAAATTCCGCTCATCCTGAGGTTCTTGCAATTGACTTACTGAGTGTGGGCTGTGACTTTATCACTGACATGTCTGTGATTACATGTTAAGATGACAAAGGCCAGCATTAAATCATTAGCTCTGATGGCCACCAGATGAACATTCTTTACTTAGATCCTCAGCTCTTCATGTAATCCCATTTGACAAATGCTGCTTCAATTTTAACACTATCTTGATAAAATAACTGATTTTTAAAGCACATGGATTATATGAATGTTACAGTCTAAAGCTTTCCCTTTGTACTTGTAAAACAGTAATACATGAAGGAAGAAATGTGTTCACTTCAGTCTTAATTTAAGTATTATCAAATTGAAGAATTTTAGAAGTTTAATAGCATTTAAATAGTGATAATATTGCTGTTTTTATAATTTTACTTAAAGTTGTTTTCTAGACATGAATAATTTTTCTGCCTCAATCCTGTAAATACTGGTTATTGGCTCCTTATTGCAATGGTTAAATGTGACTTGGGAATATGTATTAATGTACTCTTTCAGAAATTTCAATGAAAATATTAATCAAAAATAAGAAAAGTATTGGTACTAATAATTATTGGATTTGTATCACATAAAATTATTATTTATCAGGATCATTTATTCTTAGCCAATAAATTTATTCCCTGCATATTAATTTCATCTAAAATAACAATGTATTTTATGTTGTATATTGATAAGATCATTTTTCAAATATTTCATATTAATAAAAAGTATATATTTTAAAAGCCACCACATTGGATTTGCTTTTCAATATTTGTTGAGTATCTACTCAAAATACTGGAAGCTGTAGTAATTGATGATATTCTTCAAAAATGCCTGCAGAGGCTTTTTTTTTCTAGGATGTCCACAAATACTATTACAGATTTAATCCATGATTTGTTTTCTTCGGGTATGTATATATCATTGATGTCTATACAGAGATCTCACTATTATGTAGGACCAGGCAATGGAAGCCCAGTTACCTTCTATTGGGTAACTTCCAAAATGCAGTTTATTTATTCTCAATGGTATTGTGATGAATTATTTAACGTTCTTTCAGTGTCCCAGGAAAATGACATTTATTGTATCCTGTGAGTTTCTGCTCAGTCTAAGTCAAAAGATTTGCTTTTTCTACAGTGGATTCTTTATTACTACTAATTTATTATTTCATGTTATTTGAGTTCTTTCAAAAAGATATTATAAACTTCTTAAGAAATTGTGCCTTTAAAAAAAACATATTTCTAAGTCTTTACCTATTCTCTGTAGACCCTACACACATCCCAATCCAACCAACATTTTTTCTTTTTGTTTTTTAAAAACAAATAAGGACAACTTTCTGTTTCAAAAAAATAATCTTGTATAAGTGGCCTTACAGAAGGTGAGGTTATCAGCAGCTACACTCTTTTTTTTTTTTTTTCTATCTGCAAAGTTTCACTTTTTATTTAAGGAGTCTAAAATAGAGCACACAGAGTGCCGGCACTTTACAGTCCAGTGGATTGATCCATGTTCTATATATTTTTTAATGATTTCTGTACTTTAAACATTAAAAATTTAAAGTAAAGACTACTATGTGGCCTTAGTAGACTTTCAGGTCTTGATTCATAAAATAGGATNGTACCCCCTGGGCTCACGTCTCTAGCTGCATATATAGAAGAGGATGGCCTAGTTGGCCATCAGTGGGAAGAGAGGCCCCTTGGTTATGCAGACTTTATATGCCCCAATACAGGGGAACGCAGGGGCCAAGGGGTGGGAGTGGGTGGGTAGGGGAGCAGGGCCGGGAGGGGGGAGGATATAGGGAACTAGCTGGATAGCAGCTACACTCTTAGGAATAAAATTGATTCTTATTTTCACAGTATCAAACAATTTCTATTAACTCCAAAGTTAGGAGTATGATTCCATGTTCAATTCCTAGCTTGTTGACAGGATTTTTATTGTTCAGACTTGCACAGGTCTTATACATATTGTCACAGATGTTTTCAGTTAATTATGTACCTGCTCTTTCATATCTAGAGTATACTGTTTACTATTTATCTTTGTTATTTGTATACTCAAATATCTATGATGCTTAAACTTTTTTTTTTTAGGTCCATATGCTTCAGTGGTTCCTTGGGATGTGGTTGTTGTATATGTCCTGTTTAGGACTGAGCATTTTCAAGTGTCTTAGTCTCTGCAACTTAGCCTGTGTGGTAGCTCTGTGCTACCTACTTCACATAGAAACTTCTCTGATCAGACTTGATATATAAGTTAATCAATGTGTATAACAAGCAATTAGGGGATTATATAATAGAATGATCATTTAGAAGAATAATAACACTGGCTTCTCACTTAAGACATGCATTATTAGTTTGGTAATGGTACCACATATGGATTTCATCTTGTGGAGTGGGACTAAAACTCTGTTGGCAGGTAGTGTGTTATGCCCATAATGTTTTATGTTGCTGCTGCACAGTAGGCTGGACTTGCCATACAAATTATTAGTATGTCTTGAAGAGTAAAGTACCTGGGTGAGATTGCTGACTACTTTTCTCTGCAGTGTGGATAGCCTCTTCCAGCACTCAAATATGTGTGCCTATGGCAGTAGTATCTTACAGACAATTCTGGAGTCTCTAACATTTCACTGGTTAAAATGATACAACACATTAACACTGGAATTTTATTTTATATTTTAACTGTATTTAAATTTGTATTTATTTTTATCGAAAATAATTTTAATATAATACATTCTTTTCATGGTTTTCTTGTTGTTTTCCCTCTCAGATCAACCACCCGCATCCCTCCCATCAAAACCCCATATTTGAGTTATTTTTCTCTTTTGAAAACAAAAAGGAAAAGATAAAGAAAGCATGATGAAAGCATGATGATTGCTACTCATAATAGCCAGAAACTGCAAAGATCCCCAATGTCCATCAGAAGGTGAATGGATATGAAAATTATGGAACATATACACAATGGGATATTATTCAGCTATACAAAAATGAACACAACAGAATCATGAATTTTTCAGATAAATGATCATAGCTAGAAAATGATCATCTTCAGTGAGGCAAGACAAGCACCCAAAGACAAACATTGTGTGCACTCTTTTACATGTTTACATGTAGATGTTAGTTTTTACGTCTTTGATATATGTAGTACAACCCATATATTCCCAGCCAATAAATTTATTCGTTATGTAGATAGTACCGAACCAGAAGGGAAAGAAAAAACCCACTAAGGTGAGGGAAACAGAATATATGATTATGGAGATGCTTGAGGGAGAGTGGAATGAAAGTGTTAAACAGGGAAGAGTGGAAGGAGTAGTATAAAGTAGTATAAAAAAGTATATACAGGGAGGGTCAAATGACACACTCACCATATGAGGAGTCAAATAGAAAACGACTATAGTAAAAACTCCCTAAATTCTTAAATTATATGAAAGAAATCTAAATGTAATTGGCATATAATGGGAGAAACAATGTCCCCACTATGCACCTTTAGTCACCAAATAAAAAGTTCAGTGTCAGGAATGTGTTGTGTGCAAATGTGGTAATGGTACTTCATTTTTCCTCATTACTATCTGTTACAGATATTGATAGATATTGACATTGTTGCACTATTATAGGATAACCTCTCTATGTCTCTCTATGTCTCTTTGCCCCCCCCTCTCTGTTTCTAAACTGAAGCACTGTGTATAAGTGAAAATTACATAAAGGTCCTGTCTGCAATTATACTTTATTCTATATCAGTATAGTGAAACAGTTTTCCATAGTTTGATTTATACTGTCCTTATGTCAAACAAAGGATGGTGGTTTTCTTCTTAGCTTGCTACAGCAATTCGACTTGGGAAACCACCCAAATGTTCTAAAACAAAACAAAACAAAACAAAACAATTGTTTCTTCCTCTCCATTCTAGCTCCTTTTTTCTCTTTGTTTCTTTCTCCCTTTCTGCCTTCTCTTTGTTCTCTCTTCTTTCGCTCTGCTTTCTTTCTTTGTCTTACCTATTTTCATTCCTTTCCCTCTCTTTTTCCTCCCTTATTCCCTCTCTCATTTGTTTCCTTACTCCATATTGTTTTCTTTTTTGTTACATTTTTATCCCACCACCATATGAAGGCCCTTGTAATGGATTTCGAGTATTTACAGGGGAAGCAAAAAAGAAACAAAGTGTAGAAATGTCACAATATTTCACCTTAGATAACCAAGCATGTGAGATTTGTTTCACAAGTATGAAAGAAACAATAACAATACATTAGAGAGTTTAAGAGTGGAATATATTTAAATCAAGATGTCCTTACTATAAAAATATGTATGAGAAATTGTATATGTGATAATCATGTTAATTAATCATTTAAATTTTATAAAATAATTCATTACTATATATATATATATATATATATATATATATATATATATATATATATATAAACTAATGAAGCTCAGAGAAAAATTAAAATATATAAAACATATAACTATACTAAAATAAAATATAATTTAAAATGGAAACAAATTACCTGGTTGAAATTAATCTAATTGCAAGTAGATTTTATGAACTAAGTTTGAAGCTCTATAGACTTTTGTTCAAAAGTATTAAAATATTAAAATAAACTACATCATATTTTACAATATACTTTTAAACTTGCCTTTTGTTCTTAGGTATTATATTCAAGTATAAGGATACTTATATAACAGAACTATTTACTTCATCTTCAAAGTACAAACGCTGTTCCAAAAATGAAACAAATCACATCAATACACAGAAAAAAAAAATTAGAAACACTTTGCAAGCCTATTCATTTGTTTTAGTATGTTATCGATTTTAAAAAGAAAAGTATGCATAGCAAATGTTTTGTTAATTTAGTACCATGTTTTTTTTTACAGCTGCCTCTTTCGTATGACTGCAGAATTTTCAGCCTTTCTGATAACTTAAATGAATATTACTAAATGTTCCTATGAAACATCTAAGAAGCAGTGATGATGAAAAATTAAAACAATGTCCTCCATGTTTTTAACTGTCAAGACTGCAAGCAATGCTCCTAGGAAACATTGGCTATCTGTCTCAGAGTGTTTTAACTAAAACATTTGTCACTAAAACAAAGTAATGCTACTGCAACACTAGTAGTCTTCTTTGTTCCTCATCTACCACTGATTACACTTTGTATACAAGACATCAAATCAATGTTAGGATGTAGCTGGAAAGTACAGACACTATTACTGATGTCAAGACATGCTTACTTACAGGAGCCCAGTATAGCTGTCTCCTAAGAGGTTCTACCAGAGCCTGACCAATACTGATGTGGATGTATATAGCCAAACATTGGACAGAGGGTGGAAAAATAAGAGCAAGGACTATAGGAGCTTAAGGGGTTCACATCCTCACAAGAAGAACAACAATATCAACCAACAAGAGTCCCCAAAGCTCCCAGGGATTAAACAACCAACCAAAGAGTTCACAGTGGGGAAAAGGGCATGGCTCCAGCTTGAAATGTAGCAGAGGATGGCATTAGAGGGCATCACTGGGATGGGATCCCTTTGATCCTGTGAAGGCTTGATGACCCAGGATAGGAAAATGCTAGGGTACAGAGGCAGGAGTGGGGGAGCTGGTGGGGGAGCATCCTCAATGAGGCATGGGGAGGAAGGAGGGTATGGAGGGGGAACTGGGAAGGAGGATAACATTTGAAATGTGAATAAATAAAATAAACTATAAAAATGAAAAAGAAAGTAAAATATAAAGTATACACAACCAGCTTTCTATTAAAAAGTGAGAAAGTACACAGATAATAGGCAAATGTCACACAATATAAAAATGGTTTTGTCTTATTGACAGTATCTTTTGCCTTACAGAAGCTTTTCAATTTTATGAGATTCCATATATCAATTTTTGATCTAACAGCACAGGCCTTGCTGTGATATTCAAGAATTTTCCCCCAGTGCCATATCTTCAAGACTTTTATGTACTTTCTCCTCTATAAGTTTCAGTGTCTCTGGTTTTATGTGGAGTTCCTTAAACCACTTAGACTTGACCTTAGTACAAGGAGATAAGAATGGATCTGTTCCCATTCTTCTACATGATAACCGCCAGTTGTGCCAGCACCATTTGTTGAAAATGCTATCTTTTTTCCACTAGATAGTTTTAGCTCCCTTGTCAAAGATCAGGTGACCATAGGTGTGTGGATTCATTTCTGGGTCTTCAATCCTATTCCATTGATCTACCTGTCTGTCGCTGTACCAGTACCATGCAGATTTTATTACAATTGCTCTGTAGTACAGCTTGAGGTCAACATGGTTCTTCGACAAGAGGTTCTTTTATTGTTGAGAATAGTTTTTGCTATCCTAGGATTTTTGTTATTCCAGATGAACTTGCAAATTACCCTTTCTGACTCTGTGAAGAATTGATTTGGAATTTTGATGGGGATTGCATTTAATCCATAGATTGCTTTAGGCAATATAGCCATTTTTACTATATTGATCCTGCCAATCCATGAACACGGGAGATCTTTCCATCTTCTGATTTCTTCTTCAATTTCTTTCTTCAGAGTCTTGAAGTTCTTATCATACAGATCTTTCACTTCTTTAAAGGATTTTTACCAATCCTAAATCAGATAGAGGACTAATATCCAATATATATAAAGAACTCAAGAAGGTGGACACTAGAAAATCAAATAACCAGATTAAAAATGGGGCACAGAACTAAACAAAGAATTCTCAACTGAGAAATACAGAATGGCTGAGAAGCACCTGAAAAAATGTTCAACATCCTTAATCATAGGAGAAATGCAAATTAAAACAACTCTGAGATTCTACCTCACACCAGTTAGAATGGCTAAGATCAAAAATTCAGGTGACAGCAGATGCTGGCATGGATGTGGGGAAAGAGTAACACTACTCCATTGTTGGTGGGATTGCAAGCTTGTACAACCACTCTGGAAATCAGTCTGGAGGTTCCTCAGAAAATTGGACATAGTACTACCAGAGGATCCTGCAATACCTCTCCTAGGCATATATCCAGAATATGTTTCAACTGGTAATAAGGACACATTTTCCACTATGTTCATAGCAGACTTATTTATAATAGCCAGAAGATGGAAATAACCTGGCTGTCCCTCAACCGAGGAATGGATACAGAAAATGTGGTACATTTACTCAATGGAGTACTGCACAGCTATTAAAAACAATGAATTTATGAAATTCCTAGGGAAGTGGATGGATCTGGAGGGTATCATCCTGAGTTAGGTAACCCAATCACAAAAGAACACACCTAACATATACTCACTGGTAAGTGGATATTAGCCCAGAAACCTAGATTACCCAAGATACAATTTGCCAAACACATGAAACTCAAGAAGAATGAAGACCAAAGTGTGGATACTTTCCCCCTTCTTAGAATTAGGAACAAAGCCCACATTGAAGGAGTTACAGATATCAAGTGTGGAGCTGAGATAAAAGGATGGACCAACTAGTGACTGCTGCAGCGGGGGATCCATCCCATAATCAGCCACCAAATGCAGACTCTATTGCATATGCCAGCAAGATATTACTGAAAGGCCCCTGATATAGCTGTCTCATGTGTGGCTATGCCAGTGCCTGGCAAACACAAAAGTAGATGCTCACAGTCAGCTATTAGATGGAACACAGGGTTCCCAATTGAGGATCTAGAGAAAGTAACCAAGGAGCTAAAGGGGTCTTCAACCCTATAGGTGGAAGAACAATATGAACTAACTAGTACCTCCAGAACTCATGTTTCTAGCTTCATATGTAGCAGAAGATGGCCTAGTCAGCCATCATTGGGAAGAGAGGCCCCTTGGCCATGCAAACATTATATGCCCCAGTACAGGGGAAGACCAGGGCCAAGATGTGGGATTGGGTAGGTAGGGGAGCAGGGCAGGGATGGGGGAGGGTATAGGGGACCTTCGGGATAGCATTTGAAATGTAAATGAACAAAATATCCTATAAAATTAAAAAAAAAATCTGTTTTTGAAAATGTTGAAAAAAGATTCAACATCTATTTTAAAATGCTAACTGGATGAAGGACTTGCCTATAATTAGTACTTACAAGAACTCAACAGTAATTATTTAAAGGAATATTGTATTTCTTATAACTGATGGGGAGAGAAAATACTGAAGTCTTTGCTATACTGGTACATTTGAGAACTTTTCGCATTTAGGAATTATCTAACATGCTGTATTAACTAAATACCTTATAAAACATGAAAGTAAAAATCTTTGCATGTAAATTGATGAGGATATGGGAGAGACAGTGACAGTGGTAGACTGGTCCTGGTAGTGGTTGATGACTGAGAATTATGGTACTTTCAAGACTGAAATGGTTGTCAAACTACTCTGGAAGTTCCTTTTGAAAATGTTAAAGTAATATGACTCTTAGTTCATGCAGCAAATATTTATAAAAGACAACAGAATTGTAGAAAAGCCAACACCAACAACAGAAACCAGGTAGATGCGGAATATAAGAAAAAACAAAACTTTCTAGTTTGTAACAGAAGTATTAGATGTGAAATAAATATTTAAGCCAGCATAACACCTTTTAAAATTCTTTTATGATGTTTAATTCATTTTAGTTTTAATTGGCCATTTTATGTATATATATATATATATATATATATATATATATATATATATATATATATATATATATATATGTTTTTTAAGACAGGGTTTCTCTGTATAGCCCTGGCTGTTCTGGAACTCACTCTGTAGACCAAGCTGGCCTCGAACTCAGAAATCTGCCTGCCTCTGCCTCCCAAATGCTGGGATTAAAGGTGTATACCACCATGCCCGGCTATATTTCAAATGTTATCCCCCTTCCAGATTTCCCTTCCTAAAATCCTCTATTCCATCTCCCTTCCCCACTGCTTCTATAAGGGGTGCTCCCCCACTCACCCACAACCTTATGCCTCCCCCCACCCAGCATTCCCCTATCTTGAGTCATAGAGCCTTAACAGGACCTAGGGCCTCCCATCCCATTGTTGCCAGATAAGGCAATTCCCTGCTACATATGCAGCTGGAGCCATGGGTCCCTACATGTGCACAATTTGGATGGTAGTTTATTCCCTGGGAGCTCGGATGGTCTGATTGTTCAGTGTTGTTTTTCTTCTTATGGGGTTGCAAACCTGTTCAGCAACTTCAGTTCTTCTACAAACTTTTCCATTGAGGGAAGCACAACTCTTATCTGGGATCTCAAATTATTCTGCACAAAGAAAGAAGAAGAGATAAATTAAGAAAAAAAAAAAACTGACAAATAAGCTATAAAAACCAGGCAACGTAATTTTTGGCATATAGGTCATGCATCTAAAACTTGCTTGTAATACCTGGCAGAGGATATGCCAAGACAAAAATGGTGTCTTTTTCAAGGAAAGGATAATCCATTTCACTCTGGATATTCTGACTCCTGTGATTTTCCCAAACGCAGAAAACTTAGCTACATGTTTTGTGCTAGTATGGGATTGCATTGAATATTATTATTAAATTAAAGAGGATGATTGTGTAGTTTTGTTCTTTTGTTTTATTTATTATGTCTTTGAATTTTGTATTTAATGTCAGGGAATCTTTTCTTCTATTTCAAGAGAACAATGAGAAGACCTAGTGATATGAGTTGCTAAAAATTGTCCGACAATGAAATTTGCATATTTAAAAATATTTTATATAAGAAATTTGAATTATGTAATACTTGTATGACCAATTATATTTTTAAGCTGCTATGATTTTTGCTATTGCTACCTTATTTCACTCCCAAATTTTATAAGATTCATTAATTTTGCTTTGTCAGTCCTGCTAGAAGTTTGCCAATTTTTTTTTTTTTTAACCTTTTCTTAGAGTCCCAGAATTTGGGTTTCTTAGTTTTTTTTCACTGCATTATCCTTGTCAACCTAATCTGTTTTGCCCTTGCCTGTGTAATATCCTTTAGATATAGATAGATATAATTTTCTCATTGCTTGCTATGTTGTTTAGACATTCCTTTCTCAGATATCAAGTCATTCTTTTTATTTTTTAATAAACACACATTATTTTAGCTACATATTTTATTTTTGTTTGAGTGATTTATCATTTTGTTCCCTTAAATTTTTAAAAACAATATTTTAATGTGTATACATGTATTTGCTATTTTTCATCTTGTTTTTTATTCTAGTTTTACTTTATATGTCTATAGACAATAGTTTTCTGTTAATAACATTTTGAATTTATGTAAACTTTGAGGTAATGTCTCAGAAAATTAGTAATCAATTTACGTCAAGATCCAGCTCTACTACTCCTGGATATATATCCAAGGGAAAAGGACAGTTGCTCAACTGGCCCACAAAATTATGCTCAGCTTTGGTCATAATAGACAGTAAATGGAAACAATCTAGATGTCTCTCAACCAGAGAATGGATAAAGTGTGGTGTATTTACAAAATGGTACATTATTCAGCTGTTAAAAACAATGACACAATGAAGTGTTCAGGCAAATGATGGAACTAGAAAAAATCATACTGAGTGAGGTAAACCAGACTCAGAAAGCCAAGCATAGTACTCACTCACATAGAGATGTATATTAACTGTAATCTAAAATACAACCATGCATCAATCTATAGACCCAGAGAAACTATGTAACAAGGAGGAACACAAGGATCTCCTTAGAAAAGGAAAATAGAAAAAAAAAATGTCATGGGTAGATGCAGGTGCGTGGAGGTATTAATGATACCAGGAGGGAACAGATGACAAAGAGTGAGGGAGATAATAGTGGCAGATATTAATGAAATTGGGGGAGGGGGCAGTGGAACTCCAATGCAATAGAAACTCCATGGAATCTAGGAGTGTAACCCCTAGCAAACAATCTTAGTAATGGGAAACAGGGAACCTGCACCAGTCATTTCTGTAACTAGGTAAGTCTTTAAGTCAAGGGACTGGGACACTGACTCAGACAAAAAATTTAGATCTCCAATTGGTCCTTTCCATAGAGTGTTCTGCCACTGGAGTCTAGCAGAGTCACCAACAAAGATACTAGAAAGACTTCATCAAGAAACTGATAGGAGGAGATGAAGAGTCTCATGGTCGAACACTAGGTAGATCTTGAAGAGTCATGCAGAGCAATGGGAGGAACCCTCTGAGCAACCAGGAGATCAAGGCATTATGAGATCATAAAAGACAATGGGCCACATAATCAACTGACCAGGATACATGGGGCTTCACAGATATCTGGGAATCCTTAAGCCTTTGACCTAGGTCTTCTGGATGTATGTTCTGGCTAAGTAGCTTGGTGTGCTTGAGGAAATCTTAACAATGGGAGCAGTTAGATCGATGTCCCTGACTGTTCCTCCTAATTGTGAAACACTTTTTCATTTACTGTGTTGCTTCCTCGATCCTTGATGTGATGGCATATGCCTGGTCTTACTGTAGCTTGTCATACCATGTTTAGTTGATGGCCTACCCTTTTCTGTGGGGAAGCAACGTGGTGGATCTGGAGTAGAGGGAAGGTTGTGGAGAGAAACTCCAGGGAGGAGAAAAGAGGAAACAGCCCTTTGAATGTATATATAACAAAATCTTTAAAAAGAGAAATAAACAGAATTCCCCATACACATAATCACACATAAACACACACACATGCACACGCACACATGCACATACATACACACACAGACCCCAAACAAAAACGGAGGCATAGGGAGTATGCTTTGAAACTGTGAGTCCTAGTAATGCCAGAAATTACTCCTATGAAATCTCATCAGAATGACTGCCTAACATGAGCTTATCATGTACAAAAGTGATATAGTTCTTTAGTACTATTGTATTGAACAAATTGCATTGATTTATCTTTAAAATAATATCCTCTTCTGCTGTCTCTTTCAAAAGTAATTATTGGATTTGTTTGCAGCTGTAAAATTTTCAATTGTTTTTGTTATTTCTATGTAGAGATCTTATGTTTTTCCATTTGTTTTCAAATCACTTGTGGGACATAGAGCTGTATTAAAATCTTTGGTAGTTATTACCAATATATCTGTCCATTTTATAGCAAATGATACTTTTGCCATTCAACTTGATAATTCCCTCATCCTTTATATGGGAGGAAGCTTCATTGAATTAATAACATTTTTTAATATTAATTTGAGAGTTTTAAGCCTTTCAAATTATGATAATGAGTGAATGATAATGAACTTACTTGATTAGGCTTATCAACATAGTGATTACATTTCACAAGAACTAAGGTCTGTAGAATGGTGTCCAACGTGGGTCTTCATGTCTGGTAAGTAGCTTTGCCAATCTCCTGTTCTCTGCTATTTCTCTGATACATGGAACTCATAGCTCTAGCTGCATATGTAGCAGAGGATGGCCTAGTCAGTCATCAATGGGAGGAGAGGCACTTGGTCCTGGGAAGGTTATATGCTCCAGTGTAGGAGAATGCCAGGGCCAGGTAAGCAACCAGATCTTGGGAGCCAGTATTTAGCCTTTGCATACATAGCAGCACCAGACCAACCCCCAACACTTCAATATGTTTGATCAGACTTCCTTAAGAACTCACCTTTAGCTAACAGGAACGTGATTCCTATAGGATTCCTGTCCTTAAAGGTGGCAGTAGATTCTGAAGGAAATAGAAGTATTTCCTTCACAGTGTTGAAAAATTATACAGTGGAAATATTAATAAAATTTTTCTGTATTTTTTCTAGGTTTGATTCTCATTTTCAATATTCAAATTAAAATTATAGTTACTTCTTTTTATTTTAATGGATCTTGTTACTTTCTGCTTAATTCTGTGAACACCTAAGAGAGAAGGGAATCTAGATTTAGGTCACACACGCACACACACACACACACACACACACACACACACACACGAAAGAGACAACATGTTTCATACATTCAGGTTTAATGAGCAAGTACACTGAAGCAGAAGTTTATATGATTGTTTTATTTTGTGTAGAAGAGAAATACATAGTTCTATATCTTTATCATTTGTTTTATGTTTAAAATTAGAGATTAAAATTAGAGGCTTATACTCTAGAACTGAGATGCACCCAACCGTTTAAAGAAAAAGAAAACAAATTGTCCGTATTTAGCTCTAAGTCTTGAACTTGCCATTTAACACTGATTGCCCTCAAACTCATCATTATCTTACATCATGCACCCATATTCTAGGATTGCAGGGACACACACATAGCTATGACATTACATTTCCATTAAAAAAGTTCTGAATTTTAATCTGTATGCTTAATATTAATTTAACTTCTACACACCTCGATATATATTTTATATAAACACATTAGATCTTGTATTTTAAATACATATTTCATCATTGTATTATTTACAGTACAGTAATAATAATTTATGAAAATAAATATTTTATATTTCAATTATAAAATAAACAACTATTTTATACACTAACTGTACATTTCCATAAGACACTTTGCATAATTACTTAGCTTTGTGGATGCTACCCAAACAAAGTGAGAATGATGCAATGCTAGGATTCATATGAAATTGACACAAAACATTGTTAAAATTAAAGAATAATCAGGATGAGATATAGTTCATGTTGACTAAAATGTGATGAGATTTATTCTTGCTTCACTTATCTGTACTTGGGTGTAATTATGAAAAGATCCTTCACAAATGTGAGTCTTATGTAAAGTAGCTGATAAGGTCTTTTTCAGAATATGAGGCATGTATGTATCTCTCTGTGTTTATTTAAATAGCATCCATGCTGCATTTCACTGGAGTTACTAACCTTAAGTTTGAAGCTATTAAAACATCACTCTTTGGGGCTGATGCAGATCAGTTCTTTTTATGTCACATTTAAATGATCACCTGTGAGAAAGGGCTCTCCACAACAAGCACAAATAAAAGAGCAGAGATCTATTCTTCTGAGATCAGAAGAGATCAGGAATGTTTACAATGGATGGACATAGATCACATTTCTATTCTTTGTTTTTCTTTTTTTTCTTAGATATTTTCTTAATTTACATTTCAATTGCTATCGCAAAAGTTCCCTCTCCCCTCCCCACGCCCTGCTCCCCTGCCCACCCATTCCCACCTCTTGGCCCTGGCTTTTCCCTGTATTGGGGCATATAAAGATTGCAATACCAAGGGGCCTCTCTTCCCAATGATGGCTGACTAGACCATCTTCTGCTACATATGCAGTTAGAGACACTAACTTTGGGGGTTCTGGTTAGTTCACTTAAAACTAAGCAATTGAATGGGGGAAAGTGTCTTCCCTCTTTCCTCTTTTCAATCAAAATTTTCATTTCACGCCATGGTGAGCCCCTCTTATAATCATGAATAAATCAGATAATCATGCATAAAAACCTACAAGTTAAGTTATTGTAGAAAATGTTCCATTAAAATGCTCTTATAACATGTTTAACTAACATAGCACAATTCAAGTTCTCATTTGAAAACAGCTTTCTTTCTGTTACATTTGATACATGCAGAAAATTAGCATAAGAAGTAACAAAATAACAAATGAATTAATTTTTATTAAATTATTGAAAACTACATTCTCAGTATAGTAGTATTTATATATTTATCAAAAAATTTCTTTGTAAAAATAAACTGAGACCAATAGCTTCTTCATATTTTGTTCTTACAAATGTTCTGCAGTTAAAATTATTTAAGCTCACTCTTACTTTCAAAAATGCACTATTGCTCTTCTGTTAAGATTTATCTCTTTAAAATATGTGCAATGAAAACTGCAATATTTGCATTTTTGCAAATCTGGTAAGGATCAGCACATTAATTTTTCTAGTTTTCCTGGGTAAGCATAATTTTTGTACTACTATTAAACTTTTAGGTATATAAAATGAGGTAGTCATTTTTTTTATTTTTTTAAGCTGTGTTTATTTGGTAGGCATTTAAAAAGTGCTTTGAAAGATGATTTGCTTATATATTTATATAAAATAAATTTAAAATGTAAATTACAATGAAATATTAAAATTATGTATTTAAACTTAATCTTATAATTAATAATTTTAGTATGATACTTAAATAACAAAATTAGTGAACAAGAATTATTATTTGGGAGTGTCTTGGGATAATTTATTCATGTTTATCTAGATGTGGACATGGGCATTCATATTCAGGTTAGTGATATGTGAAGGTGTAGATAACAGGGATCTATGTATCTTCCTCTCATATTTTCCACGTTTTTAAAAAATAAGACTGGGTTTCTCACCATTTGATCAATAGTCAAATAGAATAATTAAATTTTCATTATTTCAAAAAATATGAAGATACAGGTTTCATCATGTTTGTTGCTATAACTCTTGTACTGAGAACAAGACTGTAATATTACACAGTAACAATAAGCATTTGCTTGATGAAAGGGCTATGCTTTCTTTAAATATAATGAAATTAGAGTGAAATATGAAAGGTATCAACATATTCATACATACTTAGAAAAATAATACAAACCATTTTATTTACTCATTTAAAGGTTAATAGTGAAAAAACGTGTTTGAAATTCAGGAGATCATTTGTAATTCAATATAAAGTTATTTTCTTCTATGTTTCAAAAATAATTCAATTTTAATTTTTTTATACTTAGGAATTGAGCACACTATAATAAAAATTCCACATCTGGGCCCTAGGTATTGATGTGTACCCTAATAATCAGATTTCTCATATTTACAAAAATACACTATGTTCAACATACAAAGGAGAAAATGTAGAATCTTTAAATGAGTAGTTAGCTCACATGTGCAATGAGTTCTCCAGACTATATTGAAATCGATATTTTCAGTAGTGTGTTCAAGATGAACTACAAAGCCTTAAAAAATGCCATGCAATATAAATTGCTTATATCTCTTTTTTTTCAGAGAGAATGTATTTTATTTATTTTTTTGACATTTTATTTTATTTTTTTTCCATTTTTATTAGATATTTTCTTCGTTTACATTTCAAATGCTATCCCAAAAGTCCCCTTATACCCTCCCGCACCCCCACCCTGCTCCCCTACCCACCCACTCCCACTTCTTGGCCCTGGTGTTCCCCTGTACTGGGGCATATAAAGTTTGCAAGACCAACGGGCCTCTCTTCCCAATGATGGCCAACTAGGTCATCTTCTGCTGCACCCAGGGATTCATCCCAAAATCAGCCACCAAATGCAGACACTATTGCATATGCCAGCAAGATTTTTCTGAAAGGGCCCTGATATAGCTGTCTTGTGTGAGGCTATGCCAGTGCCTGGCAAACACAGAAGTGGACGCTCACAGTCAGCTATTGGATGGAACATAGGGTACTCAATGGAGGAGCTAGAGAAAGTTCCCAAGGAGCTGAAGGGGTCTCCAACCCTATAGGTTAAACAACAATATGAACTAAACAGTATCCCCAGAGCTCGTGTCTCTAGCTGCATATGCTTATATCTTTTAAAGGTATTAAAATTCTTCAATCTCTCATCCCTCAGAATTCCTGTTATATCACTTTTCCTTCTTTGTTTTTCTTGTTCATCCACACAAAGCACCAATGTCTCTTTCTTCTGAAGACTCTGGTCTACAAAGTGACTCAAGATTGTCTCTGTTTCTACAGGCTACTCACTCAATGTCTTTGTTTAATTGTCTTATCTGTATCTGAGGATACATTTTCCTTATGGTAATCAAGCACTTCAGTTTTCTCAGAATATGAACTCTCTCTGTCTCTGTCTCTGCTTCTGTCTCTGTCTCTGTCTCTCTGTCTCTGTCTCTCTCTGTCTCTCTCTGTCTCTCTCTGTCTCTCTCTCTCTCTTTCCCTGTTCATTTTCTAATAAAATTACATTGCTCCTTTGTACATTGTTCTAAGTTTTATAAATAATCCCCTTTCTTGTTAATATTTATCTAGTGAAATTTGTAACCAAATAGAGAATCTTTTTCAAGGAAATTATGGCTTAAAGGTATCTTTCTTTGTGTCACGTTTTATATGATGGAAAGTACATAGATTTTAAAATCAATTTAATATAATCTAAAGTCACCCAAGGAGAAGAAACCTCAATTGAAGAATCCCCTTGATTATATTGGTTGGTGGATATATCTTAAGGATTTTCTTGATTGGTAATTGATATGGAAGGCTCCATCCCACTGTGAACACCATCAAGCCTAAACAAGTGGCCCAGTGCTGTGTAAGAATGTTATCTGAGTTCATGCCAGCAAAAAAAGCCAGCAAACAACATTCCTTTATAGGTTTATGTCAAATTCCTGCCTGAAATTCTTACCCTTACTGATGAAATGCAACTTATAATATGGAGTAATCACTCCCAAGACAGACTGCTCATCCTTGTTAATTGATTTGCTTTTCTTCTCCATTTCAGGTTCATCTAGGCTTTTTAAGTTTTCCTTAGAAGAATCTCTGTCTTACCCAGTGTAGTGCACATGTGACATGCTCATTTAGTTAAGAAAACTGTTAAATGAATAATAACCCATTTAGGGACAAATTCTAGTACTAGAATGGCCTGAGGCAAATTATTTAATGTTCTCGTATTTTGCTTTTCTCTAC
The DNA here is from genome assembly GCA_902729485.2 of Mus minutoides. Taxonomy (NCBI): domain Eukaryota; kingdom Metazoa; phylum Chordata; class Mammalia; order Rodentia; family Muridae; genus Mus; species Mus minutoides. Next base: position 12,524 of record LR752403.1, on the reverse strand, counting down.
TAGTGATAATAGTATTATCAGATATAATCATTAAGATATCAGGCTCTAAAACAAACATACAAAATAGGATCCAAGAGAGTATCTATAGAAATATTAATTATAATAATAATTATTGTTACTACTAAGTATTGCAATTTTATGGAATTTCTCAAATATACAACAAAATTTACAATGCACTTAAGTTTTATAAAATGTAGTTCATGTCATAATTATCTATCCTTATAGGGTTGCATGAGGGTTAAACCACTCAATATTTTGGAATATAAAGTTCTTATTTTAGCTTATTTCCACTCTTGTCACAAAGTTATGAAAACATTTTGAAAGTATCTAAAAGTATAAAAAGTAAAGTATTTTTGAGCAAAATCTAAACTATTTGAGTAAAGACAAAATTAGCTTTTTAGGTCATCCTGTTAGACATTTTATGTAAAAACATTATATTTTTATTATGTATAGAGACAATGAACATGAATTTTGGAAAGCAGTAATGTTAGAGAAGTGGGATGGAGCTTGAAGGAGATGAGGGAGGGTATTCCATCAAAATATTGTATTAAAAAATTAAAATTTTAAAATATGTTATTTGTGGCTAGTATGATAGATCAGTCAGATCTATTACAAGCACAAGTCCCTGAATTTGATCTTCAAAGACTACACAAATCAGAGTTATGTATGTATGCTGGACTCTATCTCAAATGATGGGAATGTGAGTAGGGTAGATCATAGGGCTTGCTGACAGACATCCTAGAGTATTGAGTGAGAAAGCTGTTTCAACAAAGAAAGTGAATAGCTACTGGTGAACCACATCGTCCGGCCTACATACAATCACATGCATGAGCACCTGCACACACATGGACATGGAAGTATGTATGTGTTTCCTGAAAATATGATATCATTTTGACTTTAAAGTCAAATAGAAAATAAAAGGATAAAAGCTAATGTGTGTGTAAACAATAACAATGTATAGCTGAGGGAGTAGAAAAATTTAAAAGTAAAGGCTAAGAGTAGCTACTTTTCAAAATGTTGTTTCTGCAGAGATTTTTTTGGTAATACTGTTTTATAGTCAGTGGCTTTATAATCTGAGACCAGCTGTGTGAAAATGTATTGATTTTTCATACAGAGAATTGTGTAAGAAATTGTTACAACCTGACATCAACTGAGTCTTCTAATTGTTTACTCAATTAGAATTCCTGGGACTGAAGATATTTGAGGAGTAACTAAATTGACTTTTTTTGGAGACTGAGATTTTGTACTCTTGTTCAACTTAAAATTTTTGATTAGTCTTTTTGAATAAGTGAATAAGGGACTAATAAGGACACTCTTGCTTTAGAAGATGACATATCCATCAGGTATCATGCAATGTGTAACATCAGAGGATATTCTCTAACTTTCTGTCAACATAGTCCTGTGAAGTTATATTTGTTTAGCATACTTATTTTATCTGTAGTACATACATGACATGCTGCTCTCTATTGGCAACGATATAAAATGGTTGAGAGAAATATATGCAAGTCATAGATATTATTGTATGGTACAGTTCTTTATGGTTTAGCAGCCTCAGGTCCAATGAAGGTGAACTGGAAGGTGGCAGAAGAATGCCCACCTGGGATGGCAGGCTTCTCAAGCAGCTTGGCTTGGTCCAGAGTGCTCAGAGAACAGGGGACTTGGGTGGGGAAAGGGAAGCTAAAGTGTTTGGTTCTGGAGTCTGATATAGATGGAGTAAAGGCACCCGGAGAAAGCTCCTGGCATGTATGGCTTCTCAAGGCAGAAAGCTTAGCCATCAAGGAGGATGGTTGGCTTATCTATATAGATCAGGAGTTTGACAGCAGTGGAGGAGAGCAGGTGGGAGAATGAAATCTTATCTTTTAAGTTGAAATGTGTCTAAGTCTCTTATTAGTAAAATATAGAAATAAGAAAACTAAAAGATTTCTGAAGAAACAAAGAAAATAAACACTAGTCTGACATAATTTCTAGCTGCCTCTGATTTTCATGCAAGATGTGTAGCCCTGGCTGTCCTGGAACTCACTTTGTATACCGGTTTGGCCTCGGACTCAGAACTCCTCCTGCCTCTGCCTCCCGAGTGCTGGGATTAAAGATGTGCACCACCTTGCCCGGCATGATATTTCTTAAATGTAAGCAAAAATTCTCCCTAATTGAATAATTAGGTTTTGTCGTTAATTGAATGATTTAAGTCTCATCATTAAGTCATGTAGAGAAACCAGTGATTATTGGAAGATAAGACCCATTAATGGTAGTGACTATTTTCTAGTACTTGGACTTTACTTTGATAGCTTATAAGTGTCCTGTAATAGATAAACCTACATTGAAAATCTTGTTATCTATGAATAGTTTAGGATGTTTTTAGAATTTTATTTTTCTACATGATTTTAGAAAAGGCTTTGGTATTAGTTATCCCTCACTACTCTTCACTTCTACCCTGCCTGAACATGGCCTATTCTAACCAATCATTCCTGAACTATTGTTTCTCTAAACTTCTTCACATCATCTACATTCTCTCTCCCATTCCTATACTTCTATGCATACTGCTCTTCCAGTTTTCTAAAGTCTAAAGTTACATCTATTTAGATTTACATATCTAAAGATTCATATATGTTATTCACAAAAGAGAAAAAAAATGTAATATTTGTTTTTTGCATCTGGTTTACCTCTCCAAGAATGACAATTTCCAGCTCTATTAACGTGTGCCATATAACATGAATAAACCTATCAGATAAGAACATGGAATCTTTATTCTTTTTTTTTTTTTCATTTTTCTCTAAATATTTTTTTATTATTTGAGAAAATATTTATTCCCTGAAATATCTAATAAAAGTTGGAATCTTTATTCTTATTTGGTAGATTCTATAATACTAGAAGACAATTTGCACATTACCAAAGATTAAAAAGTAATCATCCATTTTACCTAGATGTGACCCCAGTAAACTACAGTAACAAGTGGTCTAGAAGAAGATGTCTATTAGTACAATAATGGTACAAAAGATTTAGGTCCAAATTCAGGTCCTAATCTACAGATGGAATAAATCTAGATCATGAAGGGCCAAGGACTAATGGATAAATAAGTTTTAGGCTTAGAGAAGAATCTGCTACACATGGCATGTAGTCATTGATAAGTGGATATTAGGCAAAAAGCTAGAATATCCATGTGTCCTTGTTACCAGTTGGAATATCTTCTGGGCATATGCCCAGTAGAGGTATTGCTGGATCTTTTGGTAGTACTATGTCCAGTTTTCTTAGAAACTGCCAGACTGACTTCCAGAGTGGTTGTACAAGCTTGCAATACCACCAGCAGTGGAGGAGTGTTCCTCTTTCTCCACATCCCTTCCAGCATCTGCTATCAGCTGAATTTTTCATCTTAGCTAATCTGACTGGTGTGAGATCTCAGGGTTGTTTTGATTTGCATTTCCCTGAAGACTAAGGATGCTGAACATTTCTTTAGGTGTTTCTCAGCCAGTTGGTATTCCTCAGTTGAAAATTCTTTGATTAGCTCTGTTCACAACTTTTTAATAGTGTTATTTGGTTCTTTGGAGTCTAACTTCTTAAGTTCTTTGCCTATATTCCATATTAGCTCTCTATTGGATGTAGGATCTGTAAAGATCTTTTCCCAGTCTGTTCATTGTTGTTTTCTCATATTGACAGTATCCTTTGCCTTAGAGAAACCTTTCAAGTTCATGAGGTTCTATTTGTTGATTCTTGATCTTAGAGCATAAGCCATTGATGATGCAGGAACTTTCCCCCTGTGCCCATGTTTTGCAGTCTTTTCCTTACTCTCTCTTTTATTAGATTCACTATATCTGGTTTTATGTGGAAGTCCTTGATTCACTCAGACTTGAACTTTGTACAGGAGATCAGAATGGATCAATTTGCATTCTTCTACATGTTGACCTCCAGTTGAACTAGCACCATTTGTTGAAAATGCTATCTTTTTTTTTCCTACTGAATAATTTTATCTCTTTTGTCAAAGATCTCGTGACTGTTAGTATGTCGGTTCATTTCTGGGTCTTCAATTCTATTCCATTGATCTACCTACCTCCCTCTGTACCAATACCATATAGTTTTTGTCACTATTGCTCTGTAATACAGCTTGAGGTCAAGGATGGTTATTTGCCAAGAAGTTCTTTTACTGTTGAGAGTAGTTTTTGCTATATTGAGGTTTTTGTTATTCCAAATGAATTTGCAAATTGCTCTAACTATATGAAAAATGGAGTGGAAATTTTGTTAGGGATTGCATTGAATTTGTATATTGCTTTGACAAAGATGGTCATTTTTTACTATATTAATCCTGACAACCAATTAGCATGGGAGATCTTTCCATCTCCTGAGATCTTCTTCTATTTCTTTCTTCATAGACTTAAAGTTCTTGTCATACAGATCTTTCATTTGCTTGGTTATAGTCACAGCAAGTTATTTTGATTTTTTTTTTTCGACAATTGTGAAGAGTATCATTTCCCTAATTTCTTTTTCAACCTGTTTATCCTCTGAGTAGAGGAAGGCTACTGATTTGAGTTAATTTTATATTCTAGTGTTGATTAAAAGATAGGTGCTTGCTTCAGCTCTTTGTCTTTGGTATTTACATATGATCCCAAAGCAAAACTTAGGGAGGTAAGATGCATAGTATGTGGCTCTGTAGATTCCTAAGATCCCCATAAAAGAAAGTAGATGAAGAAGAAAAGGGGAAAGTAGAAGAGCAGGATGTTTAAGAGGAGGCTAGTCTATTGCACAGTCACATTTATTTTGGTACCAAAATGGAGCATCAAGCAAGCAAAACGAGGAGAAGAGAGGAGGTAAAGTTGAGGAATGTGAAGATGCTGGAGAGACCGGAAGATTGGGAGAGTGGCCGAGGTGGAACAATATAGTTTTCTGTTTCATAAAGTACCACATCTTAGACAAAGCTGTGCTCCTGTCCCAACCTCCAGCCTGCAGGATTTCAGCATTCACCTGAGTCAGGGTGTTTGTTGTTGTTGCTATTTTGTGTTGAAAAGGATTTATTTTGTTTATTTTTATTTTGTAACACCAGGAGAAATGATAAAATATCCAAGAGTGTAAAGAATATTGATTTGTTTCCCCTTTCCTTACAAGTTATTTTTGATTTGTTAAAATGGGATTTGTCAATCTCATACATCTAAAATTCTAAAACCTTGCCTCAACTTTTAGCTCTGTATCCCCGAAGCTATTCTTTGACTGTTTGACTGCCATTCAAGTTATGGTATTGAAGTAGGATATTTACCAGAATCACTTCTAGATAACAATGATTTTTGAATAGACCCTTCAATTTGTTTTGTATGTACAAAACAGGTTCCAGCAATGCCCAGAGGCCAAAAATCACTGTTTTATGCACATAGCTATTCTTGCTGTGTCTTCCATCTTCCAACTGAATTCCTAGAAGTATTCCATTCTTTTTTATTGATACTATAGTTTAAAAACTTCTGTCAAAGAACTGGAGCCCAAATTGTCAGGACAATGCATGATTTTTAATAAAATCAGAATTGAATATTAACATTAAATTTCATAGAAAACATAATAAGATGTGCATGGTCAACTTTTACCAATATAAAGCGTATACTATATGCAGCACTTAAGTTTTATTTTGATAGTTCAAAATTTTTTAATTCATCCAGATATGCAACTAAAAACAGTGCCAGTGAATTTTACATAGTATTCAATTTGTTATTTGTCTTTGATATCAATTTTAATTTTTTGATGTTTCTTGGCTTCTGGGCATTCCTGGAACGTATTTTGTTCAGACTAAACTACTACTGAGCTATTAAGAATGAGGACACTCACCAAACATAGACACTATAGCATATGCCAGCAAGATGGTGCTGAAAGGGCCCGGATATAGCAGTCTCAGGGGAAAATATACCAATGCCTGGCAAACATGGAGGTGGAAGCTCACGGTCAGCTATTAGATGGAACACAGGGTTCCCAAGGAAGAAGGAGCTAGAGAAAGTACCCAAGGAGCTGAAGAGGTCTTCAACCCTATAGGTGGAAGAATAACCATGAACTAACTAGTACCCCCTGGGCTCGTGTCTCTAGCTGCATATATAGAAGANTATATATATATATATATATATATCATCCTGAGTGAGGTAACTCAGATGCAAAAAGACATACATGGTATATACTCATTAATCAGTGGATATTAGCCAAAAAAGTACAGAATGCCCAGGATACAATCCACAGAACTCAAAGTTAACAAGTGGAAGTACCCAAGTGAGGATGCCTCAATCTGATTTGGAAGGGAAAAGAAAGACATTATGGGGGTGGGGCAGGGATGAAGGAAACTGGATGGAAAAGGGGCCAGAGATGGGAAGAGGGGAAAATAATCAGGTATTTGGGAGAACAGGACTAAAGTACTGAGGACCAGCAGAAAGAATTCAAATGGGCACCTCGGGAGGTAGGAGGTGGGAGCACCATCTAGAATGTACCAGAGACCTGGGATGTGAGAGACTCTCAAGACTCAAAGGGAGATACATTAGATGAAGTGCCCTACACTAGGAAAGGGAACTTCTAGAGTCTACTTCCAGGAGAAAGGACATCAAATGGGGAATTGTGTTACCATCCGATAGTCAAAATCTCTGAACCATAATTGGTCTTATCTAAAAGAAGCTCTGTGTCAAAAATGGAAAAGAGACTGAGGATAAGGAAGTCCAGTGACTGACTCAATTTGGGATCCATCTCAAAGGGAGTTTCCAAAGCCTGAAACTAATATTGATGCTATGATGTGCTTATAGACAGGAGCCCATATGGCTGTCCTCTGAGAGGCCCAAGAAGTAACTGAAAAAGTCAGTTTCAGATATTTACACCCAACCACTGGACAGAAGCTAGTGAACTCTGTGGAGGAATTAGGGACAAACTAGAAGAAGCTGAGGATGAGGGCAACCCTAGAAGAATATCAGAATTCTAAACTAACCTGGGCCCCTGAGATTGCTCAGAAACTGAGCCACCAACCAGTCATAATATATCACCTGATATGAGGCCTAAAACGCATACACAGCAGAAGAGTGCTGTGTCTTGACTCAGTCAGAGAAGATGCACCTAACCCTCAAGTGACTTGAAGCCCCTGGGACTGAAGAGGTCTGGTAGGGTAGGGATTGAAGGGTGGGGTGGGGGCATCCTCTTAGAGATGATGAGGGGCAGTAGAGGTATGGTATATGGAACAGTCAGAGGGCAGAAGAGGAGGAGGAAAAGACTGGACCATCAAAAAGATTAAACAATAATAATAATAAAAAAAAAAGAATTTCAAAATTTTTCAGTAAAAGAAAGATTGAAATTTATATTACTCATTAGTTTATATTCTGAGCTAACATGTACCATGTAGCCTTTGTTGACTTGACAATAAATTCTCAGAAAGGCTACAGTGTAAAAACTACTCAATATTACAGGTGAGTGCTGCTAAAATACCATGGACTCATAGCCTAACTTGGTATTAATTTTTAGTCACTATGTATTCAGAAATCTAAGTGTTTTGACATTTTCACAATCTCCACATTTATCTACACAGCACATATGAATGTGTGACCCAAAGTTCAACAAGGTAGGTTCTAAGAATTTTGTCAAATTAATGTAAAAACTTTTTGAGATGGGGCCTCTCAGTGCACTCATGGCTGACCTGAAATTTACTATATATTCCTCAGTATCCTCTTATTCTTTGCAACTGAGTTCTGTGATTAAAAGCATGAGCCACCATACTCAGTCCAAATGATAAAATTATAACATATCAATTTATGAATAAACATAACTGCACTTCAATTACAAGTAGGGTCTTATTTAGATTGGTAGTTATCAGATATTTTTTCTGACATTAACTTATCAAAATATACAGAAAATAAAATATGTAATTTACTGGGGCAAAGTAGAAACATATACAGTATTTAGTTAAATAAGAGGAAATAAAGTCATAACAAGTACTACACATTGTGTAGAATTTTTATAATTGAACTCAAAATGAAATAGAACAAAAGTGAACATAATACCAATTATCAAATATCCTAATAATTCAAATATATATGTTTATAAGTTCTCTTCACTAGTCTGCTAAAAATTAGCAGGGATAAGCAAATTCATCTCCCTTCATACCCTTTTATTATACCTCAGTCTCAGCCTTAATATCAAGTCAAAATTTATATTAAGTGATATGAAATTTGGAATTTCATTATGTGATATACATAAAGTCATTCCATAAAACTGAATAATTTCTGTGTGACTAGATAGTGTACAAATAAATACTTAGGTACCAAATGATTGCATTTGCCAATAGTAAATAAAGTCTAATGAAATGTATTTCATGGTAATTTTTCAGAACCAATTAAATAAATTAGCAGATATGATTAAAGGACAAATACTCATGAACTGATAGATGTGTGCTATAAATTTTCAAAGTATAGATTATCAGAAACAAATTTCAGACTTATAAACACTTTGCAAGTATGTCAAGATGACAAATTGAAATAATATGTTGCTGTACTTTCTGAAATAAAATGTCATTTTGAGAATTTAGATAAATAAATACATATTTTTTTCAATATTTTCACTATAATATGCCACAAAAAACAGATGCATAAAGTAATGACACTCAATGTAATATAACTTAATGCAAAATACAGAAATGAGAGGCTCTGGTTGACTGAAATATTAAGAACTCTGGCTGTTCTTCCAGAAAACCCAGCTCAATTCCAAGCCATAATTGATAGATCCTGACAATCTATAACTTCATTTCCAAGGGATCACATGATGTCTTTTCTCCTCAGCTAGCACTAGGAATGCATGCAGTACAGTGCTATGCATGCAGGAAAACTTTGAATATACATAAAGTTAAAACTTGTATGAAGTTAAAATGTCTACACCTTGTAGATGAACAATATTATTTCAAAAGAAATATGAAAGTGTTCACTAAGATAAAAGGTGTATAATATATGAAATACACTTTAAAGCATATTTATTTCGATGGATGTTAGTTGACATTTGTTTTCTTTCTGCTTACACTCAGGATTTTCATTGTTATAAGGAACACAATACATTCATGCATCACAAAATTAAGGGAATACAGATACTTTCTCATTCCCATTTTGTTTTAATACTATTAAAATTCTCCCAGGTTTCTTACAGGCACTAAAAGTTACACTTTTTTTTTTTTTTCCTAGAAATTGCCACTAGACTTAAATGTAAATAGATTTTACCGTTGAGCATACACATAGAGAATGAATAAAGGTCTGTTCCTACTTTTCTCACAACAGTACACAGACAGGAAAGTTTGATCTGGTGCCACGAAAGCTAATGAGGAATGTGTAAATGGCAATCCAATTTCTATTAATATGTGCTAAACAAGCACTTTTGGAATTGAGATGGAGGTCACTATTTAATTAAGTTGTTATACTAGCCTTTAATTTTTTAAAATTATTCTTCAATCATATTATATACAAAGAAGTACTTATCTTAAAATAAAAGATACTACCTAGAAATTTGGTCATATATTAAATATTAAAATACAGGTGTAGGGAATTTTTTCCATTTTTTATTAGATATTTTTTTTCATTTACATTTCAAATGCTATCCTGAAAGTCCCTATAGCCTCCACTACTCCGCCCTGCTCCCCTACCCACCCACTCCCACTTCTTTCCCTGGCGTTCCCCTGTACTGGGGCATAGAAAGTTTGCAAGACCAAGGGGCCTCTCTTCCCAATGATGGCCGACTAGGCCATCTTCTGCTACATATGCAGCTAGAGACAGGTACTCTGGGGGTACTGGTTAGTTCATATTGTTGCTCAACCTATAGGGTTGGAGACCGTAGGGAAAGGTTTGACTGTGAATATGAAGCTTTCTAAATCACTGATTGTTTGTAATAAAAATATTTTCATTCAATATAAAATAGGGATTTAAAGAGAATAATATATCACTCTAAATCCTCAATTTTATTTTTCTGTTCTTATTTTATTTTATTTTCAAAATTTTTATTAGATCTTTCCTTAATTTACATTTCAATTGCTATCCCGAAAGTCCCCTCCCTCTCCCCCCTCCCCCTCCCACCTCCATGCTCCCCTGGCCACCCACTCCCACTTCTTGGCCCTGGCGCTCCCCTGTATTGGGGCATATAACGATTGCAGTACCAAGGGGCCTCTCCTCCCAATGATGGCTGACTAGGCCATCTTCTGCTATATATGGAGCTAGAGACACGAGTTCTGGGGGTTCTGGTTAGTTCATATTATTGTTCCTCTTCTAGGGTTGCAGACCCCTTCAGCTCCTGGGGTTCTATCTCTAGCTTCTCCAATGTGGGCCCCGTGCTCCCTCTTATGGATGAAGGTAAGCATCCACTTCTGTGGGAGTCAGCTATATCAGGGTCCCTTCAGTAAACACTTGCTGTCCTATGTAATAGTGTCTGGGTTTAGTGACTGATTATGGGATCTAATTTATTTTTTGCTTTCCATATTTTGTGAAAGGATGATTAAATAAAATCTTAGTATAAACAAGATATTAGGAACTTTGAAAATATACTTAATTTTGTAGTAAATATTAAAAATATTGACTATACTGGATAGTAGAATTCACTGAAGATCAGTTATTAAGCCCACGGAAAATAATTCTATATTTGACTACTGATTCAAAATTTATTTCTAAGTTTTAATTTATTTTACAAATAAATCTATAGGGATATAACCCAAATATTATTCTTGTTTTAAAGACTAGGAAATTTATTAGAATCTATAATTTAAATAAAAATATGACAGAATGGCACTGTTCTTAATTTATATTTCATCATTTTATACCCTATCTTAGATAACTTTTTGAATTCTGAAAATTCTTAGTGTATATTTGTGACTTATATAAATGAATTTAAGACTACATTTTTGTGAAAAAATTCACAGCAACATTTTCAGATTTTCAAGATCATTTTTATTTATGGCAGCAAAAAGAATATAAAGGGCTTCTAAATGTGTAAGCCTTATAATCTTAGGTAAATATTTGAATGTGAGATATCTCTTAAGCTATTTTATTCAGTCATATAGATTAATTCTTTTTATGTAACTTTTTTTATTAGATTTTTTTTTTGTTTACATTTCAAATGCTATCCAGAATGTCCCCCATACCCTCTTTCTGCCCTGCTTCCCTTCTTACCCACTCCTGCTACCTGGGCCTGACGTTCCCCTGTACTGGGGCATATAATCTTCGCAAAGCCAAGGGCCCCTCCTCCCATTGATGGCCCACTAAGCCAAACTTTGCTACACATTCAACTAGAAACAGGAGCTTTGGTGTACAAGTTAGTTCAAATTGTTGTTCCTTGTATAGGGTTGCAGACCTCTTCGGCTACTTGAGTACTTTCTATAGCTCTTTCATTGGAGGCCCTGTGTTCCATCCAAAACATAACTGTGAGCATCCACTTCTGTATTTGCCAGGCACTGGCATAGCCTTACAGTATACAGCTATATCAGGGTCCTGTCAGCAAAATCTTGCTGGCATATACAATAGTGTCTGTGTTTGGTGGTTGTTTATGGGATGGATCCCCAGGTGGGGCAGTCTCTGGATGCTCCTTCCTTCTGTCTCAGCTCTGAACTTTGTCTCTGTAACTCCTTCTATGATTAATTCTTAATGTTAATATGATGCTGTGTACATATCAAGGTCCTGGAGAATGGCAGCTCAAACAAGAAGTAGTGGACTTTTAATTGTTAAAAAATAATATTTATTTTTTGGTTTTTTATTTCATTTTTTGTATGTGTGTATACTTGGTTTTATTCATTTTTATATACTGGGTTTCATTTTAAAGTAAAATATTATAAGAATAAGAAAGAAGAAAAAACACACAAAGAAAACTGAAATACCACCATTATTGTCTGTAGAACTAGATAAATAGTATGAAAGTGGCTAACAAAGGAAAACTTAGTGAGATGACATTTGCAATCGACAATGAAGAGAGAATACAAATATTTATGGACTAAATATCACAGCCTTTATTCACATAATGCATTCATGGCAAAATGTGAAAAGGGAATGAATGAAACACAATAAGAACAGGTGTAGTTATCTTTTTTGCTGACTTGGGTCAAATTTTGTAGATCCATGGTAGAATAAAAATTTTTTAAATATATTTTCATGTAACAGTAATCAATCCACTTATATTATTGAAGTAAAAGATTATGCATCTGTCAATGCAAAAAAAAGAGAGAGGGTGAGGAGCAAGCCCATAGAAACTATAACTTTTTTTTTTTTCTTCAACTTTTATTAGATATTTTCTTCATTTACATTTCAAGTGTTATCCAGAAATTTCCCTATATCCTCCCCCCTCCCGGCCCTGCTACCCTACCCACCCGCTCCCACCCCCAGGCCCCGGCGTTCCCCTGTATTGGGGCATATAAAGTCTGCATAACCAAGGGGCCTCTCTTCCCAATGATGGCCAACTAGGCCATCCTCTTCTATATATGCAGCTAGAGACACGAGCCCAGGGGGTACTAGTTAGTTCATGGTTATTCTTCCACCTATAGGGTTGAAGACCCCTTTAGCTCCTTGGGTACTTTCTCTAGC